>CAVLJG010000007.1:35972293-36108101 GCA_963669975.1 Acanthoscelides obtectus | reverse complement strand
TATGCACAACGAGCTTACTATTACATAATCGCTTTAGGACAGTGATAGTAAGTGTTAATACAACCGCCAAAATGATATGTCAATAGCTAGCATTGACATGCCTACCACTAGCAAAGTTGCATTTTTTCCAAACAAGTGCTGTAAAACGCTTACTTTTGCATTAAAATATTGAAAGTGTGATCGTTTTATAGATTGCATTCTTCTGATTAAGTATAAATAATTACAACCGTTTGAGAAAGCTAGACACACAAGTCTAGAAATCATAAATTATTTTAAAAAGATAACATAACACAGTAATTTCACTTGCGGTGTTCCAAGGCTTAACTTATTAATTTTAATTAGCCTGAATATGCACAACGAGCTTACTATTACCATAATCGCCTTTAGACAGTGATAGTAAGTGTTAATACAACCGCCAAAATGATATGTCAATAGCTAGCATTGACATGCCTACCACTAGCAAAGTTGCATTTTTTTCCAAACAAGTGCTGTAAAAACGCTTACTTTTGCATTAAAATATTGAAAAGTGTGATCGTTTTATAGATTGCACTCTTCTGATTAAGTATAAATAATTACAACCGTTTGAGAAAACTAGACAGACATGTTCTGAATGTGTCAATGACCTTAGTTGTTAGAACGATGTGGAATCATGAACAGTTCTGTATTGCAATGTTGTCTAGAAATCATAAATTATTTTAAAAAGATAACATAACACAGTAATTTCACTTGCGGTGTTCCAAGGCTTAACTTATTAATTTTAATTAGCCTGAATATGCACAACGAGCTTACTAAAGGGTGTCCCAAAATTAACGCAAGATTTGAATTTGCCGCCATTTGTGCAGTGAAGTGTTGGCAACCCTGAAAAAAAGCAATTTGACAGCTAACAGTATAGGGTTATGAAAAATGGAGCGTTACACGATAGAACAACGTGTCTTCATTATTAAAGAATATTTCAAAAATAGTGAAAGCTTGGCGGCTGCAGTTCGAAAATTTCATACAAAATATGGCCGGAATAGTGTTTTAACTTCGTCAACTGTGAAGAGATTAATTGAAAAATTCATGGAGACTGGATCCGTTGGAGACGCCAAACACACTGGTCGTCCAAAAACAAGCCGTTCAAATGTGAATATCGAAGCAGTGCGTGAGAGTGTTGCGGACAATCCAGGAACCTCAATTCGACGTCGTGGACAAGAATTGCAAATGTCAAGAACCTCTCTACAGCGTATACTCACCAAAGATCTGTGTCTTCATGCTTACAAACTTCAATTAACACAACAATTGAATCTTAATGACCATGCAGAGAGAAGAGAGTTTGTTGAATGGATTATTGAACATCAACAAATGGACCCTGATTTTTCAAGCAAAATCATCCTAAGCGATGAAGCACATTTTCATCTTGATGGCTTTGTCAATCGCCAAAATTGCCGCATTTGGGATTCGGAGAACCCACGTGTGATTGTCGAAAAAGAAATGCACCCACAACGCGTGACTGTCTGGTGTGGATTTGGGCTGGAGGCATAATTGGGCCATATTTTTTTGAAAATGATGCTGGTCAAGCAGTGACTGTTACTGGTGCTCGATATCGCGACATGATTACACAGTTCTTTTCTGCCAAAATTGAATGATATTGATGTACCCAATATGTGGTTTCAACAAGACGGTGCCACATGTCATACAGCCCGTGAAACAATTCAATTACTGCATGAGACATTTCCCGGTCGTGTACTCTCTCGTTTCGGTGATCAAAATTGGCCTCCTAGATCGTGTGATTTAACACCATTAGACTTCTTTTTATGGGGTTATTTGAAATCACAAGTCTATGTCAACAAGCCCACAACCACCCGTGCATTAAAGGAGGAGATTCAACGCTGCATCAACGAAATTCAGCCACATTTATGCAGAAGGGTCATGGAAAATTTCGACAAAAGAGTGCGCATGTGCATGCAAAGCCGTGGAGGCCATTTGTCCGATGTGTTATTCCATACATAACCCTATCCTATGTACTTATGAGTCAATAAAAATATAACTATTAAAAGACTAAAAATGGCATTGTCTATTTAATTCAAATCTTGCGTTAATTTTGGGACACCCTTTATTACCATAATCGCCTTAAGACAGTGATAGTAAGTGTTAATATAACCGCCAAAATGATATGTCAATAGCTAGCATTGACATGCCTACCACTAGCAAAGTTGCATTTTTTTCCAAACAAGTGCTGTAAAACGCTTACTTTTGCATTAAAATATTGAAAAGTGTGATCGTTTTATAGATTGCACTCTTCTGATTAAGTATAAATAATTACAACCGTTTGAGAAAACTAGACAGACATGTTCTGAATGTGTCAATGTCCTTAGTTGTTAGAACGATGTGGAATCATGAACAGTTCTGTATTGCAATGTTGTCTAGAATCATAAATTATTTTAAAAATATAACATAACACAGTAATTTCACTTGCGGTGTTCCAAGGCTTACTTATTAATTTTAATTAGCCTGAATATGCACAACGAGCTTACTATTACCATAATCGCCTTAAGACAGTGATAGTAAGTGTTAATATAACCGCCAAAATGATATGTCAATAGCTAGCATTGACATGCCTACCACTAGCAAAGTTGCATTTTTTCCAAACAAGTGCTGTAAAACGCTTACTTTTGCATTAAAATATTGAAAAGTGTGATCGTTTTATAGATTGCACTCTTCTGATTAAGTATAAATAATTACAACCGTTTGAGAAAACTAGACAGACATGTTCTGAATGTGTCAATGTCCTTAGTTGTTAGAACGATGTGGAATCATGAACAGTTCTGTATTGCAATGTTGTCTAGAAATCATAAATTATTTTAAAAAGATAACATAACACAGTAATTTCACTTGCGGTGTTCCAAGGCTTAACTTATTAATTTTGAAGCATCTGGAGTTTCGATCCATTTTTACTACTCCTTATTCCAGAACCTGCTCCAGTGAAGTTGGTGTTAAGAATAAAATCCATTGTCAGTCATACAGAAATAAATAATAAATGCAAACTTTATTAACAAAGGTTTCTTTGCAGAGAAGCGCTGAAAGATATGAAAGAGCACAACATCGATGGACACATCTTTAACATCAATAGCATTGCAGGACACTATGTTTTGAATTACCCAAGGATAGAAGTCTACACAGCTACCAAACACGCGGTCACAGCTTTGACAGAATTAATGAGGAAACAATGGCAGTGCAGAAGTCAAAAGTCAGGTTTACGGTAGGAGCTTCAAACTGACACTTGGTAAAATGGTTTTATGCGGATGATTATTCTTTGGAAAGAATTATATATTTTTTGAGGATATATATACGTATATATATATATATATATATATATTTATAGAGCAACCCGCTTATAATGGACTCGGCGAGAAAAAAGCAGCAGAAATAGCATATCAAATGTGTTTGTTTAACACGTATTACTTAAATAAAGATACATACAAAAAAGTTATACGTAATTTTGAAATTTGCATTTTTTCAGGATCTGATACAAATATTACAGGCATACGTACTGTGAAGGTATGTGTAAGATCCGTAAATTATTTGGTGAAAAAGCTAGTAATTTTCATTTGAACAGACTGTTTTTTTGTATAATTATTTAGAACAGCAAGTTGAATTTTGTTTAATTTGGTTTGTGTGGCTGTGCTGCCTTCTTCTTGCTGAAAATAACTTTTTCACGCAGTCTAATGCCTCCTTAGTGGTCACTGTCTTCCTGTTCGGTATCAACGGATCCTTCATTACCAAACTGGGTCTGACAATTCCTGTGCTGCTATTAAATTGTTGTCAACATTTACGTACTCATTAAATTTGTCTATATTCAGTAAACCATTAATTTTCAGTAAATCATTTAATGGAATTCATCT
Source organism: Acanthoscelides obtectus (assembly GCA_963669975.1). NCBI lineage: Eukaryota > Metazoa > Arthropoda > Insecta > Coleoptera > Chrysomelidae > Acanthoscelides > Acanthoscelides obtectus. The sequence continues at coordinate 36,104,220 of CAVLJG010000007.1, read as the reverse complement.
TCTGGATTAAAGTCGTTGACTATTTCAGTTATGTTTTCACTAAACCAGCATGGCGAAAACAGTTACGAATCGTTTCTGGAGTAACCAATTCCCATGCAATATTAAGGAAATTTGTAGCATCTAAAATGGTGACAGCTTTGGTGATGTTGTCATCTTCTTGAAGCTCCATAATTTTCCGATGCATTTGTATAAGACTCCAAATGACACCCTGGTCCACGGGTTGCAGAACTGATGTCACATTGGGTGGAAAAATTTAAGGCTGATGTTATGACGTGAAATATTTGGATGGGCGGTTTTCGACCAGAGCAAAATTTTTCGATTTTTGTTAACAAGTTCAGCGTCCCACTTTTTCAAATATTCTTAAAAAATTCATGAAGTCATCCAGGCTTTATTATTTCCAGCATAATCGACGGGAATTGCTTTAACATTTTTGAAACACATGGGATTTTTAAATTTCCCTGAAATAAAAAAAGGTCATAAATTCTTTGCAGCACTGCCAGTGATTATCAAAAAAATTGGAACATGAATTTCTATTCATTCACTTACCTATTATCAATAGTTTCCGCTTTTCAGTACCAGAACCATTAGCACAAATCATAACAGTTATCCGCTCGTTTGATAGTTTCCCTCCATTCACCTTTTAATTTATGAAAAAAGCTAGCTACGAACATGTATGAGGAAATATATAAAATGAGAGATATGCTTTTCCTCGCTCTTCAAGAAGTTTGCTCTAGCCGACGATTGACAGTCCAGACCCATTCGAGCAGCGGAGGCCGACTGCTAGGCAACATTTATCCGCCGGACCGCAAAACACGTATGGTCGACACGCAAGGGTCGGAAACATTTGACCATCATTCTAAGCTTTATTTTATGCGTCTGATAGGTGCATAAAATTATCGCGGCTGGATACGTATAGGTATACCATCGTCAAAAAACCCTCCCCCATTCCCTACAATCTTCAACAACGTAATTTTTATCTCATAAATTTTTCAGGATCCTAAGAAACGTCAAAAAATGAATTTTTAGCGATTTTTGCTTTTTTAATTTTTTTTTCTACTAGCTCTGTCGCCACTCGAACGATTTTCAAAAGCTATTAAGTTTTTTTGTTCTTGGCATAGTAGTAAACTTTTTTGGAAATTCCACCAAAATCCGATCAGTACTTTCCAAGTTATAGCGAGGTCAAGCGGACAGACGGAATTGAGTGACATGGTATTTCGTGTTTTGCATGTCACATAACATTACAATTCGATTACAGTACTCTCCATTGGCGTAGGTAGTAAAAAACAAAAATTGTTATGACTTAGGGGATTCTGGGTTCCAGGCTATCCACTTCTAACTTTTCTCTTGAATAACGTATGTAATTTCAACGATTGTAAACATATATAGTGCTTGTTTACAGAGTATCAGCCCTGGTTTGACTGATACAGAAATGATAGAAGATGCTAAAAAGTTGAACCTGATAAAGGATACTTCACCAGTTCTGTACCCAGAAGATATAGCAGATGCCGTTGAATATGCCTTATCTACACCTCCCCATGTGCAGGTAACTATCACCTAAAATAATACGATATTTCCTTAATAAACCTAAATGTACATACCAAGAAGTGAAAGTTATCGATGTTAAGAATGTCTGGGTGCAAGGCCAGCTGCTAGGTTGATAGGCATGTCAAAACATGAATGAAGTGACCTCGGAAATGGCTAGGTTATGGAAAGATCAGCAATCACCAACTTGCATCTATACAGGGTGGACAAGCTAAATTATTTAATTTCTTTATTTTCAGGTGCACGAAATTATGATTCGACCAACTGGAGATGCCCTTTGAATTGCTTATCCGGATATTGAGTTGGGATTTTATTGTGTTTGTGTCACAATATTCATGTTGAGTAATACAATTTCAACCTTTCCTAGAGTTTGAAACACTTTGTATACAGCCAGCTGAAATTTAACACCTCCAATTACTCATAAATGTCATTTGATACAGAAATTCACTTGTATCAAGGGAAAACATTTAGTGCTTATTATCAGTAAATATGATACAGACCTTATTAAAGTCGGTTAAGCCCCTCGAAATCAAAAATTATTATTTTTTCACCATAACCTTTTAGGAATGATATAAAAAATGACTTTGGTATAAGCCTAAATTGGTAGAAAATTTGGGTATTAATTTTCATGAATCTCTTAAGGTTATGCCTCACGTGAAAAATATAACTATGTATTTCCACTCTACGCAACTATACCGCAATAACAATTTCTTAACTATAAAACTAAAAAAAAAAAAATATGAATCACTAGTTATGCCAAAAATCACTTTAATATTAACATATTTTGATAAATATTCTTTGTGATTTGCTCAAATTTACAACTTTACCTCACAAAAAGGTTTCCATGTTTATATTTTACTTCTTTGTATAGGTACACTCCTGTTATATTTTATATTCTCAGTCAAGATACTTTTATACAAAATATTTGTATAGCTGTTTTTATACACCTATGTTTTAGACTATTGTTACATTGACATATTTTGTTTTGCGTTATGTATTTCTTCTGCATTTATTTGTTGTGGTGTAATAGCACTGTGCTAAACTTTGCCCCTATTAAAGACGATTATTATTATTATCATTGTTATCATTATTATCGATCTTGTCGCTTTGGTGGGGCGAAATCCAACCCTTAAAACTCAAATGGTATCATCAGACGTCATGTGATACCTCATTTTGAAATTGTTCATTTACTTTGTAGTTCTAGAATATAAAATCACTAACCTTCAAAATGGTAGAACTGGCCGACTGTCAAAGTTTAGTTTTTTGTACATTGAATTGCTTATATCTCAACAACTGTTGCTCAAAACTATGCAGGATTCTATACCAGTCTTCTTCTAGTGGAAGGTTCTATCCAAAAATGTGATAAAATGTGGAATATTCCACTCAAAAACATTGACATAATCATGTCTTATTAGAGCCCTCCAGAAGAAAAAGATTCATATAGCATACTATGACGTTTTGGGCATTAGTTGTTGAGTTATAGGCGATTCAATGTACAAAAATGCTATACTTGACAGCTTGCTAGTTCACCATCTCAAAGGTTAGTGATTAGGGTCATTGAGTACTCATAAGTATCTTCAGAATGAGGTATCGTATGATCCATGATCGCTTTCATGATTTAAGGTTTGTACTTCACACCAGCGAGAAGTTGATAAGCGGAAAATATTTCCCCCTCGAAATAAAAATCAGCCTGTCCGAGCGAATTTTTCTCCCAAATGCCATTCATGATAAATCTGCATGGTATTCTTGCTGCTTGCTCATCCTGTATGCAGGATGACCCAGAAGTCTTGGAACAACAAGATAATTGAGACTATTCAAGTAGTATGGTAAAAGTTTCGTAACAGTTTTTTCCTTTCACTATAGTTATTATCTTGAGTTTAAAGTTGAGACCTTGAATATAATTAATAAGGTCAAACCAAGTTAAAAACAATCTTTGACCTTAATTCAACCTCAAGGATCACCACTGATTAGTCTGCAAGAAATCCGATCCTGATGCTCTGAACCTTTATCTTTCTTCTTCTGCAAAGTGTTAATAGCAAGGATAACATTTTTTTTATGTGGCCATTAATAATTTTTCATTCCGTTTCATAAAAGTTAATAAGGTAAGTGATTTATTGGACAGTATTCGGTATTAGGTATACTTAATCTTAAAATAAACCTACAGTATTTTCTTTTTCAAATGTTTGTATTTTACCTCCTTTTTCTAAGGTTTTTGAAAAGTTCCGATGCCTTGTGTTGTGGTATTTTCTTAGCTACTTAAATGCGCAACTTTTTCCTCATTCAAGCGACTTCGTATCTCTTATTATGCCTAAGATCCCAATGGTGAGAGTCGAATTTGAAACACCGTGTATGCATCGTGCTTTCAACAAAACAAGACCTCGGTGAATCGTACCACGGCGCTTAGTTTTACTTCAAGGACACGTCAGTTTCATGGGACAAACGTAACCACTACCTCACTATGTGCATCAAACCCGTACAGTTCCTAAGAATAGCATAAGGAGATCTCTCCGAGAGGGTGAATAAAACCCTTACCTTTTCCGTTGTGTCCGGGACCTGGACAAATGGACGCACATCAATAAGCTGAATCCGCTCAAGAAATTGATTTTGCAGCCTCCGATAGCCTCTTGAAGGTGGCCGGTCTTCCGAACCCTCGTGGAATTGCGGATTCAATAAAAGAGAATTTACCTAAGGATACGAAGGGAGGGTGGCAATTTTTTACTGGGCTGTGGAACGGGCTTCCGATTGTTGAACTTTGTGTTGATTCTCGGGACGTTTGTCATTATTAGGTCATCGAGAGGGAGAAAACTACGCTCCTCGGTGTACGTGTTGCAGTCAAAACATGTAATAACCGCCAAATGAGGTTTGACCGACGTTGATAGTCAAATCTGGTTTTGACTGACTCAGGGTGCCGACTATCGGTCAAAAGTCACAGTAAGTTAAGATAGTTACTAACATTTATCAGAACAATAATCAAAAAGTTATAATTTAACAATTATTAAGGTGTTTATTGTCCATATAAAAAAATTAATGGATATGGTACGAAACCTGTTAAATATAAATGCGCAGCCATCCGAACTCAATTATTTTTAGGTGGAAACCACTTTATATTTTAGTCTGTGGAGGATAGAGCTGTTTACGTTTGTGGGCTTTGACAAGCTTTCATTTAAATTGACATACTATGTCATGTATGTGATGATACATAATAAATTATCTGTCGCCATTTTGAATTCAACAAGCGGATGCTAAAAAACTGTGATTAATGAGAGAAACGCAATAATCTCCGTGACGTCATGTTAAATCCAATCCAAGAAAAATGTATTTTTGTTTTATTTGATTTTTACTTTTCAGTAGTTATGTCAAATGGCTAGTTTTATAGCGGCCTCGCCTTGACTTAAGTCTGTGAAGGCTTATTTGTGCATCGTTCTTGCCGTGAATAAATTGTGAACTGTCGAAATGAGCGAGTTCGCCAGGTAGTTTTATCTCTGAATGGTTCACTGGTCTCCCGATTATTTATAATCAACAATAAGATAAAATATGCCTAATTTGTGTATCTTATTTTTAAATTAAACTTGATGCTTGCTGATACATTTGCCGTCAGATACTTGAGTGCACCTTTAAAATCTTTGTAATGTTGGGTTATCTTTGTTTACACTTGATGTATAGTATGAAATGGAATACAACTAATCTGTGTTTTTGTTTTCTGTTCAAGTAGACTTGTGCCTCTGTTTTGCTGATATATTTTCGATCAAAATACTTGAGTGTTCCTTTAAAAGATCAGAACAGAGGCTTTTTAATTACATTATGCAACTACAAAGATGTAGAGATTGCCACGTTTCACACATATCGGTATTCTAGGACGAAGGAGAGGACATCTGTTTTGATTGCTGTGAAATGCATTAACCCATAAGTTAGTAATAAATGATACTTTACCATTATGATCTAACAAAATATAAGAAATTGGTTGGAATACATTTAATATCCCATATTCCTGCAAAATATAGACAAACCCACAAATCCGATAATGATAAAATGTAATCGCTCAGTATATAAAGCTAAACAAATTCATGATTACCGTACATTAATATACGTCGAAACATGCTATTAAATTTAATAGCTGGAAATTCGACCAATTACTTTCTTCACTTTCACCGCTGGGTCATTAGATTCGACCTTTATTTGTAAACAGCAACATATGTTACATGACAGTTGTCCTATATTCTCTGTACAAAAGTATAATGTCTTTTTTATAATACAATGACTTTTTCAGGATTTTGTTCAAAATGTCAATAGAAATCACTGATATCCAGAGAGCTTTGACAGCCTTCATCATTCCGCATTACGATAATGTCTTCCCTCATTGGTGGAAGTGATCGCAACATTTTGATGCTGGCGAAACCCTCTCTGACTGTTGAGAATTTATGAGTTTCTTGATTAGCAGGACTTATATCATAAAAATGCATTAGCTACAACTTTGATGCAATGATACGAGGGATGTCTTTTAGAAGATTAATACACATCTGCAGCGCTCGAACCAATTTCCGAAGCACTTATTCCACTCGCTTGCTGGCAGATCCAAAACGGCATTTTTGAAACCGTCAACTGCTTCGTCTGGTGACTGGAACCTTTGACCACGCAGTCTGTTTTTAATTTATGGAAAGTAAAAGAATCGTTAGGACTTAGATCGGGACTATATGGAGGATAGTCCAATAATTCCACGTTTTCTTCCGTTAAATACTGCCTTGTTTTTTGGGCTGTGTGCGAGCTTGCATTGTCTTGTTGGAGGATGATTCTTCCCTCGGGGTTGATTTTTCGAAGCTCGGTGATGACTTTTGGCAAACAAATGGTGGTGTACTAATCCGCAGTAACAGTTCTTTGCTCATTGAGAGGAATTGTTGCAATATGACCCGCTTTTGACACAAATGTCGCGACCATCTTTTTCGAAACATTTCGAGAACGGATGACTTTTGTTGGCTTTTCTTCTCATTGGAACACCCAAACAGCCGACTGTCGTTTATTTTCTGGTTCATAACAGTGAATCCCCGATTCATCACCACTACCAATGCTATACACATTTTTTGAGATTCCGGAATTGAAACGATCAAGCGTTTTTTGACACCAATTAACCCTGGCTGCTTTCTGCTCTTCAGTCAACAGGTGGGGTATCCAAAGAGAAACTAATTTTCTTACTCCTAATTCTTCATGTAATTTTTTTTGAATTGAGGTCTTTGAGATCTTCAAGGACGCCTCAATCTCGCGATATGTCACATGTCAATCTTCAATAATGAGCTTGCGCACAGCTCCGACGTTTTCCTGGGTGTCTGCCGTTTTTGGTGCACCGATCCTGGGATCGTCGCTAAAACTCACCTTCCACGTTTGAATTTTCCATACCAATGGGAAATAGTCGACTGATGTGGTGCTTCGTTGCCGAAAACAGACAGTAGCCCAGCAAGGCACTCTTGTTGCGATAATTGTCTCTGAAGGTTGTAATAAATTATGGCGCGACAATGTTCTCGGTTGAGTTCCATTTTTCTAATCACTTGGTGACACTTAAAAGTTCAGTGTAGCGAGAACACTGCACGTATTGTTGTGAAACTTTGAATTTAAGTTTACTAAAGAGCGAGGTTAAGATTCAGTACTAACGTTCGATCCGCGCGGTCTACCATGTTTCTACATGCAAAACTATATCGTATAACTGGTATCAAATATAGCAAAATTCAGAGAAATAAAAACTTCAAAGTGTCATGTCTCAAAGAGAAGAAATTCAAGTGAACTGAATGGCGTTCGAAATGGCAGCGCTTGTACCTTGAAACGATGTCTATGGTTTGTCACCTAAGTAATTCAGCTTGCTACATAATCTCAAATAAATATATGAAAAAAATCGCTATTGTACACTTTGGTCAAAATATCTCAGAAACAAAAGCCAAATGATATATTTGGAGCAAGTATTCGGATTCAGAGTATCTCTGGGTAAGAATCTTGTTGGCTTTTGAATCCAACAGCCGGACTCTAGATCCTTCAAAAAATTCTGAAAACCTGAAGGTGATGCTTGGGGGTATTTTCGATGTGAAAACGAGCGCGTCGGCGAACTCTGTCAGTGCTGGCCAATGTGCAGAAGCATATTAATTGAGCACCTTATACCTTACGCAGTGGTGTCAGCCGTTGATCAGAACGTACCTCAGAGCCTCTTCTGCCTCACTTGACAAACTGCTGCAATTAACCAACGAATTCACACCCAATTATTATATTGACAAATTTCTTGTGCTGGGTGTAGCGAGCTACTTACGATAATTACCGCTGTTCCTTTTCAGTTTTAGTTTAAGCTTGAAGCTTTGGTGTAGTGGCAGGGGGGCTGTAATTGTGATTTATACCAGCTGTTCTGCAGAAGCAGCCACTTTCTTAAAAGTTTGCAGTTTGAAGTAGCTGACTCGCTGCGAAATGCCGGGCAATATTTTTATTCAAATGAGCCTCTAATAAGGCATACTTTAAAGTAATGACGAAGGCTTCACTGCACAGTGCACACACGTAATTTAGTGAAGAAATAGGGCCTTATTTTATTTTGCACGTCAGAAGTTTCCGACTTGTCGTGAAGCTCGTGATACCAGATATCAGCTACTATATAGAGTGTTTGCAAATACCATATCAATATCTAAGGAACCGATTTTTGAATCCACTTTGAGAAGGAAACTTATGAACGTCATGAGCGTACCTCCCAACTAGCAAAGTAGTGCTATAAGCTTCTAGTAAAAGACCTGTTCAGCCGTAAAATCTCTCTATTGTTGTTGCCTGAACACCAAAATGCTGGCTTAATGTTGTGTGGAATGCAAATTTGCTTTCTGCAGCATATGCAAAATAGTTGTGTAGTGGCATCCATGGTAACGTTTATACAACAAACCCCAGCTCTGTCATTTTGGTGTGCACATCTACTACTTTAGGCAACAAATTGCTCCCACGGAAGCACTTATACAACTGTCGTTTAGTAACTGTTAAAGGCTGTACATCTGCAACAATATTACAACTTTTATAGTACAAAACTGCTGTGCTCGGCATACATTTGTTGCTAAATATGTTGTTATACAACTTCACCATAACCTAACTTTATGCGGTCATCTTTTTATTTAAAATTCCATATTTTAACATATGCATATTGGTTTAAAAGGTTTTATCAGCTGTTCAAACAGGAGATATAGATCTGGTACAAATTCTGGGTAAATCATTCGACATTTCAGAGATTTGTCAAATTGTTGTATAACACTTGCAGACAAAACCAAAATATTCTAATAAACCAAAGCCAACATGGACGATGCCATGATTATACATAACCACCGGCCATATTGGGCAAAAATATATTCCTCTATTGAAAATTAATTAATCATGTTTCTGTTCGACATTACAGATATAAAGCGATAAACATTAGTGAAATTGTGTCTAAATATAGGATTTGTGGAAGATTTAACGCAGATAAGTTCAATTTTTCATCTTAAAAATCTAAACATACTTTTGGTCATTGTTAAAATATGAATCAAATACGAAGCCCGTACAAGTGTACAAGTGTAGAAGTTTGTCCTATACCTGTGTACGAAATTCACAATGGCCGATATGTAAGTAAACAAAATGACTGTCATGTGTTAGTTATATATGCTTCACCTCGCCTATACATTAAATAAAAAATGGTTTGGTTGGAACAAGGTAGAATCATGTAACAGAATAGTTGTATAGTTGACAAAAACTGAATCTTGCACTTACGCAAATGTTCTATAGCGGCTGCAAGAGGTTTACACGTTTGTTGTATAACTGTTACCTGCATCCCTTATACAACCTTCTAAATGACTGAAGTGTCCTATTAGGTGAGCCCATTCCGCTTGCATAGATGTTCTTACAGCATACAATGCTGTGAAGGGAAGACTGTATAATTATTCTTGCAACTGTAATATGACTGATAATTGTTAGTTGGGCTATATCCTAAACGAACTAACTTTTGTGAAAAGAGAAATGTTTTCAAAAATAAATCGGTGGCACGCCACTGAGCTTACTCAAGATAAACCGATTTAAGTCTTTATTTGTGAGCACGTTGTTTGATCACTTCAATTTTTCTAGTTCGACGCACGGTTTACATCTAAAAATATAAAATCAATTTCTCTGCAGGGTGATATTGTCATATTAACGGCATTGTTATGATCATGCAGAAAAACGGTTTCAGTTTTTTTAAACGTATTGAAATAATGAAGCGAACAAATCTGTTTCGAAATGTTTGGGGATTTAAAAAATGATTTTTATTTTAAGAGAAACCAGTGGCGTCGTTTCAATGAATGCCACAATAGGCAGGTGAAGTTTCCTACGAACGTCACGTGCATGCTTAAATTCATTAAAATATCTAAAGTTGTTATCACAGAAATTAATAGTAAATGATTTACTTTGGCCACTCTGACCCTCGAAATTCAATGTGTCTTGGAAATACGTTATGAAGGTTTATACTTGAAATGGATCCAAACATTGCTTGCTAAAATATCAACAACCGATTAGTATAGGACATTTCAGGAAAACGAGAAAACATTTTCAAAATGAGAAGAACATTCAAAACTAACAAAATTGGTTCTGAAAAGAGAGGCACTATAATATCCAGTCACTACGATACAGGGATTGTAGACTTCTACACCACCGATGAGATTAAATAAGGACAGATCACAAGTATTGTTTAAATAACGTTATGATACGAAAGAGTTACCCTCCTAGTATACCACATTCCAATGACAACCTTTACTAACTTCAGCGTATTTTAAAAGTAGAGCTGGTTGGTGTTTTTATACCGACTTTACCTCACATGTTCAAAGCAATTTTCCCCAAAAGGAGTAGACTGGAAAACCTTTCTCAAGGAAGGCAGCTCATGTAAAATTGAATGCATTATTTAAAAATGCAACAAGTGTTAAAAAAAGTTCAGTGACCTAGAAAAGACTTCGAAGTTGAGTCATTTATTTTAACAGTGAGTAGATCTGATCAAAAGAAATGTTTTTCCTTTAACATTTTTCTGGTAAAATTAAAGTAACAAAGTTATAGCCCTTTAGAGGTTTGAGTACCGCCTTGTCTCAATAATAATATTATGTGCTCGTGTTTGGCATCAACGGATATAATCCGCCTTATCGGTTCATCGCATCGGAAACAAAAAAGCGAAAGAATTTGAAACGCTTATCACGATGTTTTTACTACAATTTTATTCAGTTGTATTCAGTCAATCTGTTAGTCGGTAACGCGTGAGTGAATAGTGGTGTTTGTTGCTTGTTCAAACGAAATAAAAAATGGCACATGTTTACGAAAATGCTGAACTTGTGGACATGATTCTTATTTACAGGGGGGGGGAGGAGTCTTTACAAAATGCTGCCGCGGCATCACGGATTTATGCGGATCGGTTGCCCAATCGAGTACAACCAACCCCTCGTGCCTTTGTTAATGTAGTACAAATTTGTGGAAGACTTTACCCAGATAAGTTTAGTTTTCCATCTTAAAAATCTAGACATACTTTGGATCATTATTAAAATATGAATCAAATACGAAACCCGCAGAAATTGCGTAACTACTTTGCATGATAATCACAAGAAAATTTTCTGCGCAAGTAACTCAATAGCCCTATATTACACTTTAGAAGTTTATCATGTGCCTGTGTATGAAATTCACAATGGCCGATATGTAAGTGAGCAAGATGACTGTAATCCCAGCTAGCAAAGTAGTGGTATAAGCTTGTGGTAAAACAACCGTTCAGCCATAAAAGCTGTCTATTGTTGTTGCCTGAACACCAAAAGGTTGGCTTGATGTTGTGTGGAATGCAAATTTGCTTTCTGCAACATATTTGCTCTAAAGTGAGGTGTTTAAAATATTCTTATAGAATAGTTATACAACACCTTATAGGGCAAATTTTTAACTGTTGCATAAACATTTATACAACTATTTTATACGGCATACTTGCACGCTAGTCAAAATGGTTGTGTTGTGGCACCCATGCTAACGTTTATAAAACAAACCCGAGCCTTGTTGCTTTGCTGTGCAATTTACTACATTAGCCAACAAATTGCTCCCAACGGAAGCACTTATACAACTGTTACATATGCTAAATATGTTGGTATACAACTTCACCATAACCTAACTTTTTGCTGTGATATTTTTGTTAAAATGCCATAACTAATGTTTTAAGACAAACAACGCATGCATATTTGTTCAAAATGTTTTATCATCTGTTCAAACAGAAGATATAGATCTGGTACAAATTCTGGGTAAATTATTCGACTCTGTCGGTATGTCATTTCAGACATTTGTCAAATTGTTGTATAACTCCTGCATGCAACACCAAAATATTCTAATAACCTGAAGACAACATGGACGATGCCATGATTATACACAACCACCCGCCATATTGGGCAAACATTTATTCCTCTATTTAATATTAAATAATTATGTTTCAGTTCGAAATTACAGATATAAAGTGATAAACATCGGTGTAATTGTGTCTAAATATAGGATGTGTGAAAGATTTAACGCAGATAAGTTCAGTTTTCCATCTTAAAAAATCTAGACATATTTTTAATCATTATTAAAATATGAATCAAACACGAAGCCCGTAGAAATTGCGTAACTACTTTGCACGATAATCACAATAAAATTTTCTAAAGTATTTTAACGCGTTGTTTACGAGCAGCTCTGCGGCTACTTATAGTCTAACAAAATTATTCCATCTAAACAATCTGGATTTCGACAAGGTCATAATACAGCTTCGGCACTGTGTGATTTAACAGACAATATAACAATGGCACTTGATAACCAAAAGGCACTAGCTCTCATACTTCCTGATTTTACTAAAGCATTTGACACCATTAATCACACACTTCTTGTATCTAAATGGAGTTATTATGGATTTTCTGAAAAACCTCTTTAGCTTATTCAAACCTACCTTGAAAATCGGTATCAAAAAGTTCGTCTAAATCAACAGTACTCTACGGAACAAAAAATTTGTTCTGGTGTACCAGAGGGATCAGTCTTAGGACCGCTATCATTTTCATTATACGTATAAAGCTCAGATTTAGAAACAGAGGTAAAATCATGCAGCATACAATTTTTTGCAGATGATACTCAAATTTTCTATTCATTTAGGAGTAATGACTTGGAAACGGCAAATAATAAAATTAATCGAGATCTTTCCCAAATTGAAAAGTTCAGTAGTAGTTATAATCTTCGTTTGAATCCTTTGAAGACAAATATGTTGGTATACGCAAATAGAAAGAATACCTTAAAAAAGGACATAGACTACATTTAAAAGGTAATAAATTAATTCCTGTGGATCATTCGAAAAACCTAGGTATTATAATGGATGATGACTTAAAATTTGTTGCACACGTGAACTATCTAATTACTCAGTGCTTTGCTATTCTCAGGGTTTTATTTGCAAATAAGGCTATATTACATAAATCAAGTACGAAGCCCGTAGAAATTGCGTAACTACTTTGCACGATAATCACAAGAAAACTTGCTGCGCAAGTAATTCAATAGCCCTATATCACAGTGTAGAAGTTTATCATGTACCTGTGTATGAAATTCACTATGGCCGATATGTAAGTGAACAAGGTGACTGTAATGTGTTTGTTATATATTCTTCACTTCGTCTGTACAATACAAAAGAAATAGTTTGGTTGCAATAACGTAGAATCACGTAATATAATAGTTGTATAGTTGACAAAAACTGAATCTTGCACTGACGCAAATGTCCTATAGCGGCTGCAAGAGGCTTACACTTTTGTTGTATTACTGTTACCTGCATCTCTTATACAACCTCTTAAATGACTGAAGTGTCCTATTACGTGTGCCCATTCCCCTTGTTTAGCTGTTCTAAGAGGGTTTTGCCAATGTTATTACAGTATACAATGCTGTGTAAGGAATACTGTATAATCATTGTTGCAACTCTAATAGGAGTGATAATTGTTAGTTGGGTAGAAAACCTCCCTATACCACGTTTCATGTCAAAATCTGAAATACTTCTCAACCAATAAAGAAACATAGAAAGTGAAATTGTAACTTTGACAGCATGTATCTCGCCAACTATCGACTTTTGGACTGAGGTTATGTTTAGGTCCATTCACATATTTTGGTCTGTAGTGTCTCCAGCTTCGAGATTTCCCAACCTTTCGCAGACACCCTGTATATACGTACATAAACCGTACAGTTCTGCTTGGGACACCCTGTATACTTTGTAGACCAATGTACTCTTCCATGAGCTATCTAGATTGCTAATACAAGGAATAGAAAAGAAGTTTCCGGAGAACGTCTAAACAAAGAGAAATCTAAAAGGAGGACAAAACAGTCTAACTTAATCGGTGCCCTCCTGAATCTCTTACGCGGCTCGTTTATCCGTGGCAATTTGGATCGCCGGTCTTTTAATGGGCGCCCAAATACGCCTAATTGCTTTTGTAGAAGTTCAAAAATAATTAAAAACTTTTAAAGGCGATTTTATAAAAGAATAACCAAAGTTTTCCTAATAGCTATGAGATAACAGGCAGACGTTTATTTTAAAAACATTCCCGGAATATAATGGGAAACTGGGGAAACTTTGGACAATCTAGAAGAATAAATTGTAGTTTTAGTTGTTTGCCCTTTTTTAGGTGCGCTACTGGGGTGCACTCACCGAAATAATATCTAGGGAGATGCTGTTAGTATCTACACTGTCACGCAGAATTAACGGGGAAAAGAAAATTTTGTACAAATTAAATAAGAAAATAACTCATTACCCTTTGCGTCAATTTTTGTGCTCAATGAGGTTGAGATCCGGTCTCCTTGGCGGCCAGTCTACTACTTGAATTCCAACATCGTTGAGGTATTGTCTAGTCACTCTGGTTATATGCGGCCGATTATTATCTTGCTTTAGGAAAAAAAAATCTCATATAGAGGGCATATAAGGAACCACATGTTCTTCCAAATACCCTCTAATGTATCTGTCGGCAGTAAGGTGTCCTCCTCGTAGTGAAACAACATATGTCCTCGATTACAAAGAAATACCGCCCCATACCATCTCTCCTTCACCACCAACTTGTACTCTAGGAGCGAAACATAGCATAGCGTTCTCCATGTCTTTTCCACACTCTTTGCCGAACATCAGGTGAATATATCGTGAATATCTGTAAAAATAGTCGTCCATATCCCAATTTGCACGAGTTCTAGAAAATACCAAGCGATGCCTTCGATGACCTACATCCAATAGGGGACCTGTAGCAGGTACACAAGATGATAAGTTTCCTTCTCTCAACCTTCGGCGTACGGTATCAGGTGAAACTATGAACATTATCCAATCTTCGAGTCAAGGCTGTAGCAGGAACTGTCCTTTCTCGAAGAGCTTGAAGTCTCAGAAACCGATGTTCAACTGCGTTTGTTGCTTCCCGTCTTCCTTGCCCAGGACTTTTTGAGTAAGAACCAGTCGCTCTAAATCTGTGTATCGCGTCGAATACCGTACTACGTGGAACGGCAAGCCTTTCTGCGATATACCGAATAGGATTTTAATTTAATTTAATCCCTCAAATAGCTCCTTTAAATTAATTAACTTTAATAATTTTTTTTATTTACATCTTATTAATTAACAATATAATAATTTTAACTTCATTCAATTATCCCGTAAAAAAAATCAATTAATAAAAAAATTTATAAAATTTAATTGAAAATGATAATAAATTTACTTTGATCTTTTGATCCTTCAACCAATTTCAGATTTTGTAGAGCGCTACTTGTTCCGGTGTCAATTTTGTTTAGTATTGCTTGACAAGAATCTTCTTGATATGCCATAAAAACGCTAACAGATATAGCCTACAATTTCTTACCCGGCAAAGCTTGCTTGAAATAATTTCTTTTTTATGGTTAGATCCGCATGATTTCTTCAAAACAGCATGTATTCTTCAACAATTGAGATATTGACATGAATAAAAAAAACACTGTTCAGACAAATTGAGGCTTAAAACTCCCGTACGAAGACACATTATTCAGTATTCCAATGTTTCCACAGGGTGTTCAGAAGTTTAGGGCAAAATGCACCTTTTAGTTGCACCCTGTATAACAACAAGCATTTTAAATTTTTTGCAAGATCGATAATGATGACAATCAAATTACCTACAGCTTGACGAAAAAATTAACGAAATTGATGAAAACGCTAAAAAGTTATTTAAAATTTTGTTTGAACTAAATTTTGTTTGTTCGGTTAATTTTGCGTGGCAGTGTATTTTGGCCTTATAAAACGGCGCGCAGACGGAAATAAGCGGAATTGTTTAAAATTCTCGAACATTTCTGAAACGCAAGCTAACTTGAGAAATGTAACCTTAAGGGCCTTTTACCTTATTAACCATTACTATAAGGCTCAACCAAAAACGTTTGTCTCGTGTATTTTGAGTGTGAATTGGTTCGGAAAATCAATTTATAGAATTTTTACAATGTGATATGACTAAATCCTGAATCATTCATTATTCATTTCAAAAATCCGTTTGAATAGGTATGGGTACTTTACATGCACAGAGGTGTCATGCTTTATCAACTTGTTCATGCTAGCGAACTGTTAACTTACTTAGACTGTCGTACAGATGGCGCTGTTTATAAGTATCGATTGACGTGCTAATTGATACAATATGTTTAAAGACAATCCATTATTGTGATTATAAAAACTCGATAACTAGAAACAAATTATAAGGGAGAAAATAATCGATTAGTCGACTGATCAATTATCTCTTAGCACCCCTACTTAGATCCGCTCCCTGAGGTTGTTTTGGTTAGGCAAGATAGATTCTGATGGCGCCTCTAAGTTTGCGATCGCATATTGACTTCATGGGTTTTGGTTTCAGACTGCCAAAATCGAAAGTGCATTTGGTAACCTACCAATAAAAGCTAAGCATTGCTTTAAATTGATGTAAGCTTGAATAGTCTTCATGATCTTGAAGGAAAAGGTTGGCGCTTCAATCTCGACACTCTTCAACCTCAAAAACAGCACAGCCCAAAAGCCATTTGGTGGAGAAGGGGTAAGAACTGTAATTGAGCATTTTTTACGCGCTGACTCCGAGTTGACTTTTTTCTTTCACAACATTTTTCCAGATATGTATAGGGGATATACTTATTGCAAACCTTTGTCATTTAATTGCTTATAACTGACTTATCACGTCAGCAACGGTAATTAAAGGTTTGTATTAATTATGGGTGTTAAAGGGTATTTAGGGGCTTCGGCAACATAAAAATTTCCGTTTTTCATGTTTTACTCGTATTTTTCGGGGCATATTTTCAGCGCATCAGACATATTTAAAAATAGTTACTTTCGGTACAATTTTTTTTTTCGTTTTGTTAGGCTGTGAATATTTCTTTACGAAACTCCTGAACATTGAAAATGCCCTTTTTAGGGTGTTTCCGACATTAAATTGCTTGTGATGGTCAACCTCATAGAGTGGTCGTTACGTACTTTTTTTGTTCAGAATAACTCGAAGCTCATAAAATCATTTGATGGAGTAAAAAACAGTTTTTTCATATAGTTTGTTGTAAAATGTAGGCCTTAGTAGTACCACCCGGCTGCCACTTGATTCATGGTAAGGGACATCCAACGAACATGATTATGGAAAAAAAGAGTTAGTAAATCTCTCCCGGAAATGCCAATCTTTTGCCTCGTCTAGATCCCAGCATCTGTTCAAACATGACCACTGCGTGTCATGGAAATTACTAATTGGTCATTTTGGAATAAGTAAATCCCCTACATATTTATGTAATTGCTGGTAGAGGTGCATTTGTAAATCATTTAGCCATGTAATACCGTACACACTAATAGAATGTAGATTGACATATGAAATTTTACTCTGGAATACTGTGACACATTTTTAGAACGCCTAAATCATTGATTCCCAAAGTAGTCTATATCGACCCCTAGGGGTCTATGACAACCTGCAAGGGGTCTACGTCAGCGAAAAAAAATTTGGGGGTCCATGAAATGAATATGGGGCTCCACGATAGTGGATCTCAACACATACACTGATAGTACCTATTTACTTACATCATACTATCTTATAATGTCAAAACATATACATTATTTATAAAAGAACCTATGAAGTGAAAAATCTATTATATATGTTTATAAAATTCTGTAAGTTGTAGGATGTTGGTATTCGCTTTGTGGTCGCAATACATTTTGAACTTGTAAAAACCTGAGAGTCGCAGTCTCAGAGCATCGCTACCTTGCATTAACTTGTTCAATTCGTCACTCTATAAATACAAATGTGGGACAAATACGTTTATTCGTTTCCTGAATCTTGAAAAGGAAAGTGCTAAGAAAATATTTAAAAAAATATAAACAGATAGTATATCACACAAATTATAGTGAGTCAGTGTAATTTTGTTTGAGAGTGCTGGAGAAAAGTAAGTACATTATTTTTTATTAAATTTTAGTTTTGTACTCGTAGTTAGCAAAGATAGATAAATTACGCCAATAATGACTTTAGTTATTAGTAGTTAAATATTCAATCATGCAAAATTACACGAGTACTCCTCAATAGTTTCTTTTTGACAGTTTTAGCAATCGATAATATAATTACAGTGCAATCTCCGTAATTCGAGCTAATTGTTGCAAGAAGATATTCGAATTATGGAATGTTTTCAGAAAAATCAAAAAATATTTTTAATATACAGCTGCTGGATTTTCTGTCTTATTTAAATAATTTAATTTTGCCCACAGATGACTGATGCCATGTCCGAATCTAAAAAGAAATGTCGACAGTACAGTGTTAATTATTTGAAATTTGGCTTCATTCCATCATTGCCGGACAAACAATCGCCTATGTGCCTTTTATGCAACAAAGTCTTGGGCAATGACGCTATGAAACCATCTAAACTGCAATATTATCTGAGAAGATGCCACCCTGATAAAACAGAGAAAGATTTGAAATACTTTCAAACACTCAAAGATAAATTTCAGAAGAGACCTACACTGGACATATTGTTCGCTTCGACGTCGCAAAGAAATGATGATGGTTTGCGGGCGTCTTACAATATCTCGTTACTTATAGCAAAATCCGGAAAACCGCATACTATCGGAGAGAAGTTAATTTTGTCAACCGTTGAAGAGGTTTTAAAAACTGTTTTACACAAATCTGCATCTGATATCATTAAAAGAATTCCCTTAAGCAACAATACTGTTGAAAGACGTATTGATGAAATGAGTTCTGATATTGAAAGCTTCTTATGTAATTATTTGCAATCGACCCATTTCTCTATACAACTGGACGAGTCAACTTTACCTGATAATGCAGCATTATTATTTGCATATGTTCGTTTTATTTTGAATCAAGAAATCTACGAAGAACTGCTCTTCGCAAGAACTTTGATAACCGGCACTAAAGGTGAATCAATATTTCATGTTTTGAAGGATTACTTCATTGAAAAAGCAATTCCTTTATCAAATATAATATCAGTAGCTACAGATGGAGCACCTGTCATGGTTGGAAGTTATCGTGGATTTATAAGCTATTTAAAACAAAATGTGTCAGGGGTGTTAGCAATACATTGCGTCATCCATCGACAACATTTAGTTGCTGAAAATTTGAGTGTTAGATTGCATGAATCACTTCATTTAGTCATTGATGCAGTAAATCGAATCCGAAGCAACGCGTTCAATACGCGGTTAGTTGCGCAGTTGTGCGAAGAAAATGACGAACACTTTCATCAATTACTCCTTCACACTGAAGTACGCTGGCTGTCGAAAGGCTTATGTTTGACAAGATTTTTTGCACTTTATGAGACTATTTTAGAATTTCTGGATACTAAAGATAAAATTTTAAAAGAAAATTTAATGAAGAGGAAAACAGACAGACATTGTTTACAAAATTTAATATGGTTAATTTGCAATTACAAGGCGATAGTTTAAATTTGATTAGAATAAGGTCCATCTTATTAGCGTTTCTTGCCAGAGTTAAACTAATGAAGCAAAATATTGGACGGGGCGAATTTTCTCAGTTCCCCAATTTGTCACAGACAAGCTGCCAGGAAGACGGCGTTTCAACTTACGTTCAACATTTAAATGCCCTCTATTCAGATTTTGAATCTAGGTTTGAGGATATTTTGCCTATGGTAATACCACCGTGGATAATTAATCCATACGGTGACATAGAAGAAACGAATGTCATAATACAAGAGGAACTGACTGAACTAAGTACAAACAAAGAAAACGAAGAACTTAAGGTTCAGTTTAAAAACGGATATCAGCAATTCTGGCTGCAAAACAACATACCCGTTACTTATCCCGTATTATGGAATATAGCGAGGAGATTTTTAATTTCCTTTCCATCATCATACCTAGTGGAAAAGGGGTTCAGCGCTGTTACCAATCTCCTAACGAAAAAAAGAAACAGACTGGACATCATTAGCCGAGGAGATTTAAGATTAACCCTTACAAAATTGACGCCAAATGTTGATAATTTATTATTAAAGCATCAGGTACATCCTTCTCACTAAAAATATTGACTTATGTTATTTTATTTATAGTTTATTTCATGTTTATTGGTGTGTCACCAATAAATGCCCGCATTGGGAATAAGTGCCCGCATTGATTTTTTTTTAAATTATTCTGAAAATTCAAGGATAGGTACACACTAAAATTCGTTAATTTTTTGCCTATTTTTAGATAACTTAAACGTATAAGAAGCAGAATTTAATCAAACTAACAGTGAAATTATTGTAGAACATACGTTTATGTTATAATTAATAAACGAACTCGCTTATTGTACTATTTTAAGTAAACAACTTTTTTTTATTATTTTTCACTTTTTTAATTTTATCCCTCTTATTTTTTTTTCAATGCGGGCACTTATTCCCATTGCGGCACTTATTGGTCAGACACCTGTTTACTTAATGTTACGTATATTTTATATAACAGATACAAAATTTTATTTTCAGTAGTTTTAATTTAAATTCAATTAATAAATGTATAAATTAACATGTGTTTTTACTTTAAGTTTTTAACACTAAACTTCACTACAGTTAGAAATTTACAGGAAATCAATATCAGGTAAGTAGGGGGTCTACCCAACACGGAAAAACATGGCAAGGGGTATACGACACAAAAAAGTTTGGGGAACTCCGGCCTAAATGATTACACAGGCATGTAATGACACTTGATTACAGTCAACTCATTTATAACCACGTTCTATGCGACCGTTGTATTTATTATAAGAGACCCTAGCCCATTTACGACGAAAAATATGTATTCTGTCAATGTTGAGCAGTTCTTCATAACCAAATAAAATGAAAAAATAATAAACCGTGAGAATGCAAGTGACAGAACTTTTATTCCCAAGGCCTTGAGCAAAGGAGGCAAAGCACACTTTTGACTTTTCAGAAAGGCCCAATAACTACGAACGCTAAAATTGTTGCGGGGTAGTACAAGGCACGCTCTGTAAAATTTACGAAGGGGGACCAAGGCAACAACATTTTCAACCTCTATTGGTAGCTTAACAAATGGCGAACGTTTCATTTATGCAGACTGTACGTATACATAATTTAAGATGATCTTGAATGCTTAGTTGCTTCTGGGACAAGGGGTGATAGGAATATGACTGACGATCTCTTGTGGACAATAAATTGAAAAAACATCCGGTGTTTGAACTGTCTAGTGTTGGTAGAACTGAAAAAATACATCATATATAATAATACAGTACAGGCATTATGTTACGAACGGCGATCCTTTCATCTTCATCATTATCTAAGACACTTTACGAAGTGGAAGGCGTAACCAGTAATGTTTCTAAACAATGGCGATGCGGCGCTGAGGCTCGCTAGTTTCGCAAATATTATTTATGGAGAGTCGAGTAGCTTCACATCAATATTAAAGTTGATGAGGGTATATAAATTCTCTAAGAATACATAACGTAGAGCTGATATAGAAAATCATGATATAACGCCCAAGCGACGTAGATTTCAATTTTCAGGTCATCCACCTTACCAGTAAGTTAGTTCCAGACGAGGCATTGTGCTGTGTATTCATGTACGAGTATATGGTGAGCATTAAAGTAGAATATTTTCAATGTTGATTTAAAAAGGTTCCTGATATGATGGCCACTTTCGTCATACAGATAATATTATACACAGGGTGTTTCAGAACTATGGGATCAAACTTGTAGGGGTTATTCAGTGTAACAGTAGAAAACATTTGAGTATCCGTCATTACGGCACTACGGCTCTAAGGCCCGTACCGTCAGTCGTCCCTACAACTGTAGGGCGCGTTTATGGCCTCCTTGATTGTCATACTCCTTTCTCTCATTCAAAAATTTCTAGATTACACTCATCCCTTGTCCACGTCAGCGCTCTCGTATTGTGAAGATATGTTTTCTTTTTAAATTGTAGGAAATTTCAGGCTGATAAAACATGATATAACTCAAAGGCAAGCACAATTTGATGCAAATGGATGTCTGTGACATAACCTCAAAATAGAGTTCTGACACGGAGAAGCAGAATAAATACTATGGCCTCCTTGATTCTCATACTCCTTTCTCTCCTTCAAAAATTTCTAGATTGCAGTTGTCCCGTGTCAGCGTCAGCGCTCTCCTATTGTGAAGATATGTTTTCTTTTTAAATTGTAGGAAATTTCAGGCTGATAAAACTTGATATAACTCAAAAGCAAGCGCAATTTGATGCAAATAGATGTTTGTGATATAACCTCAAAATAGAGCGCTGACACGGAGAAGTAGAAAACTATGACAATCAAGGAGGCCATAAAGGCACCCTACAATTGTAGGGACGACTGACGATACGGGCCTAAGACGCGATAAAATTTAGAAAGACGAGGAATTGGCTAAATAGGATTTTATGCATTTAGATTTTGCCTTTTGTACATGATATCATCACAACAATTGTTCAAAATATCTTCCTTCAACCTGACTACACCGATTTAAACGTCGCACATGACTTCGGCCGACTTGACAAAAAAATTGATACCCATTTCGGATGATTTCCAATGCTACTGTAATTCGTCCAATTAAGTCTTGCTCTGTTTTTACTGGAGCCTCGTAAACCAAAGACTTTACATGTCCCCACAGAAACGGTGTATTCAGGTTGGAGGAAGATATTTTGAACAATTGTTGTGATGGTATCAAGTACAAAATGCAAAAATTAAGGCCCGTATCGTCAGTCGTTAGTAAGGAGTATGACAATCAAGGAGGCCATAAACGCGCCCTACAATTGTAGGGACGACTGACGATACGGGCCTAAATGCATTAAATCCTATTTAGGCAGTTCATCGTCTTTCTAAATTTTAAAGCGTCTTAGGGCCGTAGTGCCGTAGTGACACTTTTCCGCACGGGTATCACGTATCTTGGAAAGTAACATTATGCCGATTTTTTTGACAATATGCTGTTTTTTTTTCGACATTATGTAGGTTAGTCTACAAGATGTTAACTTAGCACTTAGTTGTACGTGTTGCCTAAATGTCGTGGGGTTTGTTATAAATCTTTGGCTTTGATGTGATCTAACCTCTGCTTCTGAGGTCTAAGGTGTAAGTTGTATATGTTGATGATAACTACAATGGGTTCTTGTCTCAAATACACTTAATTGAGATTCAAAGCTAGAAATTAGTTGCAGATCCACTTTTTCTTATCCATTCTGGAAATTACATATACAAATTTGCTGAATTTCATAAATGAGAGAGATAAGAAATAATTATATTCACTGTACAATGTCAAATTACAAGCCATATACATGCTAACAGTAATTACACTTACTAAAGCCAAAGCAGTTGACGCTATCTTGACGGCTAAATCCATCAAAGCCTTGCTAAAATCTATGTAATCGATTCTACTAGATATTACGTAAATAATAATAATAACAATAATAATAATAATGTTTAGAGTACAATTGGTCTGGAACAAAAAAATGTCCACGGGTATTTACACATAAGAAACATTGTCATTACATACTGATATATATATATATATATATATATATATATATATATACATCCCGCTATCTTTCGGGCGTCCTTTCAAGAAACAATATCTGAGCGTCCACTATAAATTCTGAAGGTATGTGCATTTTATAGGCTGAATATTTTTCAAAATATGACAGCAGTTGGTGTTGAGAAGCAATAGAGTTTTGTTCAGAAACATAGAAAAAATCGTTTTTTACATCACGGACTTCTCAGCTTCCTTTCACTGTAACACTCACTGAGCGTCCCAAATATACGCAAAACTTTTAAATTTCCGTGACTGGGCGTCCTATTTATATATTTTAAATTCACTCTAAGGATTACCTAGCGTCCGGAGACGTTGCCAAATCTGTCAGTAAATATGTTTGTCCAAGTCATCTATTCATTCCAGTAACTATTTTCTCTATGAATGACAGAATGGTAACAACAAGTTCTAGTATAACCATTCTACAAGAGAAATCAGATTGGCATCTGGTTGAGTGTATAAAACAAGGGGATTCAAGAAAAATGGACAGCATAAGAGTGTTTAAATAAAGCCTGCTATACTCCGGAGAAGAAAATACATTCTTAGTACTAATGGACGTCGACAACACAGAAGGATTCTGTGAGTGCTTCTTCGCTGGTCCAAAGTGTGGGGCCAAGAATCTTAGTGAAAGGGGCCCGTAAAAACAAATTTTTCAAGTCAGCGGGCTAGTGTACCTACAAATAAGTTCAGCGCTCGGTCTGCTGAACTCGATTTCTAGCAGTCAATATCTAAGAAAGGTGTTCAGGAAAAAACGCTTCGCAAGAGCCATATGTGGACTATCAGTAATAACCCCATAAGGAAGAAGACATCGGACACCTAAGAAGAGGTACAAAGGATTTTGTTTTAACTTCAAATCAAATGGACATGAAGCAGGTAAGTGCCCTTGTTGTAATATAAAATTGTAAATAAAAAGTTGTTAATAAAGAATCAGAAAATGTCTTACCAGTAGATGGCGTTTGGAGTTTTATCACATGGCGGTTATCAAAATAAAATTATATGCTTTTTGAAAGCTAATTTTGACAATAAAATGGATCAAAAGAAGAATAAAGTTTTTTTTCTGGGGACACACTGTGTTTCATTTTTTCCTATATTTCCTACGACGTTACATGTGCTTTTAGTATGAAGCCAGGCAAAGCGAAATGAATAACAGATATAACCACATGATAAGTTTTACAAATTACATTATACAAGGGGTAGTGCATTAAGTTTTTATGAATGAAAATGCTGGATGTAGAAAAATACCTTGTTACATAGAATACACTTTATTATTCTTAAATAAGAACAGGCAAAAGTAAGGTGTAGAAAATAGTTATACAACACTTACAAAAATAATATCAGAATCTGTTCTCATAGGAACCATTGAAAAGTAAAACAAAATTCCTTCATTTGTTATTATATTTATGATACTGGTTTTGGACGAATACTTTAATTTTCGGCCAATCTTTATTCGAGAATATTTCGGTATGGAGCCTTTTCAATTCCTCGCATTCATTTCGTTTCGGTGGTTTTCTGTTTTTTATATGATTTGCAAAAAAATTTATAACAATTTTTTTCTGTTCATCGGTCCACTTAATGAGTACTCGTTTATTTTTCTTAGGAAGATATTCATTTTTCTTCTCTGGAATTTTTGAACTGTACGGTTCTGGAACGTCGGAATGCAAAGATGGCGATTCACAACGTTCGCTTTGTTCTTCGTTAGCAAGCATCAAGTCTTCTTCCAAATTTAAATTAATATCATTCAGGGCTTTTCCTTTAAACTGAGCAGCTTGTCCTTTTCCATTAAAAGCAGAAGTTTTGAAATCTTGGCTGTTTGGTATACATCATTTGGTAAACGATAGTTTTCCCGATGTACGCCAATGGTATGTCCCATAAAACTAGCCAGCTGCTCCAAATCATTCTCACACATATCAAATAATTGTGTGAGAGTAGCCAAATGCTTCCGGAGTCTAGTTGCTGTAATAGCTGATGGGTTCTTTGCCCCAGATGCCAGTGCGAATTTCTTCAGAACCTTATAACCACATATAGGTTCATTTGATTTAGCATTACCGAATAGGAATGGGTTTTTTTCACTAACAAATTTGTTGCGTATTTTAATTAAAATATTTATGTGTCCTTGAATGTCGGGACTAAAAAGAACCGGTACTCCTCGTCCCCTTTTACCTCTTATTACTATCCTTTTAAATCTTTTGAGTAGAATTTGTTCAGTTGGAGAAACAACCTCGGAGAACTCTTCATAATTTGAGCTGGAATCGCTTTTCTCCAATATTTGATAATTGTCCAGTGTCAGTCTTTGCAGTTCACCTGGACGTCTTCGGTTAAGTAAAATCACACGGCAGAATATAGACTCCAAAAGAAGTACGTATTGGCTAACGTCCCCGTCGCCGTCGTTCTGAAGTGCAGTTGCGGCAGAATTTGCCGTCGTTATCAAAAATTCCTTGAACAGTTTTAAGTCACTGGCAAGTGGCACTAGGGTAACTTTATTCCACTTGTTAATATTTATATCACTGGCGGCCTGGCTAGAAATCTCATATTGCCATTGTGACTCAATGACTTTTATCAAAGTTTTTAAATCTGCCTCTGCTTCAGCAGATGAAACTGTTAAGGCGATTTGTTTCCTTTTCAGAGCAAATATAATAGCTATCTCCGCACATTGCTTCAGATTCGTGCCCATATTCATAGCGTAGGTTGGTGATTCAAATTTATCCTTTTCTACGTCATATTTTGCCACTGCTTTTGTTGCAGCAACAATTGTATCAAAATATTTAGGTTTCAGAGCATCAAAGAGACAATGAATATTTGGCTCCATTTTTTCTATTTCGATTAAAAATCGAGCAATTTCTCGCATTTTCCTAGATGTTACGTTGATGAAATGCTTTTCTCGGTGAATTTTCATGTACCTTGCTCCATAAGCACAAATAAGTGGATCTCTTTTTGCAACGAGAGATATTTCATCCGCTCTCATCCTGGGAAAAACCGTCTTTTTCAAATTTAGATCAATTCTCAAGCTAGATACCAATAAATTTTGGGCAGACACCTGAGCACGTGTGCTCTTTGATCCAGTACATTTAATTTTGTGCCTCCATAACAATTTTCTAGAGTAAAAACCAAGGCAATTATCGCAAGGCAAAAGATCTTTTGCTGAGCGCAAACTTTGGACTGGCTTACACGCGACACTACTATTTATATAGTTTCCCTTTTTTCTTAAACGGTCCAAGAGCTGTTTTCTTACTATACTACGAGTTGGATGTAGCAGAATTTCTTGGACTTCGATTTCTGATGGGTGGTTGCGTGTTATATGTCTGGCAAAATTTAACACTGGAGTCTCGCAAAAGAAACAGAAATCTGTCTTTTTCTTTCCCTTGCGCATTTCACCATCCTGTTTATATATCCCAAAATTATTGGAAGGGTTTTCTTCTGATGGCAGAATTGGTTCAACAGTGCGGCCCGAAAATGTAACTTTTTCAGTATATGGATCAGATATTTCTTCCTGGAAACAAAACATTTATTATAGCTTTTTTTAACCTTCAAAACTCACATTTTATTGGACAAAACAACGATCATAGCGCCAAACATATGAAAATTTCGATCTCTCTATAATATACTCAAAATTGTAGCAGGGCATGTTGCATTAAGCTCCTCTCACAAAAACCGCTCTTTATAAATTATATTTTGTTCATTTCAAATAGTATTCTAAAGCACCTGGTGTATCAATATTATTTGTGACTTACGGGGTTGTAAGATTTATAATTAACTGGCATCACAATATACCTGTTTATTACATAAATGGTCGTCTTTTTGGATAAAACTGTTGCCAGGTTCGCTCCCAGAATCTGATGAAACCGAGGGAGTATCTGGAATGTATTCAGTACCACTACTATAAGCTTCATTTTCTTCTGAAGCATGCTCACTACTACTACTACCATGAGCATCAAAATGTTCATCACTAGTAGATACTACATCAATTGTAGGTGATATTCCACCAGACTGGAGGTTTCTAAAGTGTTCTTGCGGACTTATAGGTATTTCTTCTTCAAAGAGATTTTTTTTAACCTTCTGTAGTCTTGTGTTATACACCTTTTCGGTGGACGATATGCTGGAGTATTGAATTTTTATAGCAGGTGTTCTTGTTTGACTTGTTACGTTCCCAAATAGTTCTTGGGATCCTGTGAAGTAAAATGTTTAATGTTATAATTTTTTTAAATTAAGTCTTTTCAGTACCGACAATGCAGTGGCTATCCAAGATATTTCTGCAGCCAAAAGTATTGCTTGAACCAAGTTTTAGTGACTTTATCTATTTGCCCAAAACAATTTGTTCATTCTTTAATACATATATCTGTTCATTCTTTAATATAATTTTAATCAACAATTTTACAAAATTTGCTTTTCAATTAAAGAGTTCTAGGGCTATTGATTAAATCAAAGTTTCGCAAATAATTCATAAATTACTACTTCCAGTTATTTTCCAAACTTGAATGTCAATGAATAATTTGACCTCACTAAAATTTCTTGAGACACAGAAGTAAATTATGTACCGTAGTTTTTAAAAGTAAACAATGTATTTTTGTAAAGATAGAAAAAGTGTTATACAGAATTCCCCAAAAAGCCGTAATAATTTTTTCAATGGAACTGCCTATATATTACACAATGTTTGGATTATGTGAGGAATTTGAAATATTTATCATTAAGCATACCGCAGGTCTATCTTCAATTGTTTTTAAATCATCGACATTTGATAAATAACAGTTTTGGTACTCTAAATCCTCATAACCCCTCAACAATCTTATTGTTAGAGCAAAATAAAAATGCCATAAAACGAAGTATGTATCATTACTTTTGTTTCACTCATTATTATAGGTGAAAGCTTATCAAAAACTAGACCGGATGTTATTCTGCTCGAAGTCAAACTGTTCAGGCGTTGTGAGGATTCAAAGTGCCCAGAAATATCACCTTTCAAATGCCCTTAATTCAAAAGAATTCAAATAGACCAACAGTATGTTCCAAAAAGTATGTAAAATCTGTCACGAAATCAAACAAAAAAAACCTAACATAGTTGTATCTCAGTTCTTGCGAAACCTTGTTATATGTCCGCTATTTTTATAAAAATACGCTATTTTCCTTGCAATTGGTAAAAAATGTAAATTTGTATTTCAAACAATGAAAAAAGAGACGTGCACAATTTCTAATCAGTAACCCTGTACAGTCAACGGCTACTTACAATAACTCGGTTTTATTTATGAAAAAACTTATTCAGAACTTACTTTGAATGCACAAATCTTGTTCGTTCTGGGTGGTTCCAAGTCGTTCATATTTAGGAACTTTCAGGAAATCAATGCAACTCCTGTCCTTTATATTGAGTGCATTCAACATAATTTTTGTTTTTCTGTCCATATTATCTGAAATTACCAAAGCAATGAATACAGCTAGAATCAATAAAATTGGAAGAGTAGTTTGACACGTTGTTATTTGATTGGGATTTTCTTTATTCAAAAAGTTTTTAATCTCTGTTTGGCCAGTTCTATAGTATTCTATAGTATTTATCTTCCATTAGCATATTTTTAAGGAGACATTATGAACATTGCATTCAAACTGACGGCACGACTTCTAAATATCGCTCAATCGGTCGAAAAAATATTTATAATTGGGGATGTATGTGATCAATAAGACCGAGCATTACACTTTTTAATACGTGAGAAGTGAAATTTAGTATCCTGATGATCAATTAGCTTTCGTGCAGCATTTTGTTTTAATGTTAGGAACATTTTTCAGTCTAATTAATTACATACCCAGAAAATTAATTATTGACTTCCTATCCTTTACTGAATAAACCAAGAATGAATTGGTACTGTCAATGTCAAAGTGAATATCTTCAAAGTACTGAAAAATTCTCTGTATTTATCCATTTTAAAGTTATTATGAGTTTACCAATCATCAACTAAGTGGTTCGGATGTTAGTTCGAACACATTAAGAGTGCTATTGAGGAAACCGACAGTGCCCGCCATGAAGCCTCGCAAAGCTCCCCGACACTGACAAGCTCCATGGATCAAGTGTCAAAAACAGGGCCATTGATGTTGAAAACCCTTCATAACTATACCTGAAGGTACCGCTTAGGCCGTAGACCCAAACGGCAATGTCTCACTAGCAAGAAAGTCAAAGAAAAAACGATTCAAGAAAATATACACGGAACCTTTAGCATTGTGACAATCATAGTTTCAGTTGTCACTTTAACAGGTATATCTCTCCTTTGTACACTATTTCCTCAAGATATAAATACTATGACGAATTGGACGAAGCATAATGTTGAGGTAGCCACTAAGACAAATAAGAACACACCAGAGGTTATAATTGGAACCTCTGAGATAATAGAAATTGTTGAGAAAGAATGTGAACACCCACGAGAATGCTGTGAAAAAAAGGTACTTGTCCAGCAGAGGGCGAAGCACCAGATTCAGGTACACGCCATGATGGATTCGAACTTTTCCCAGATAAAAAGAGGAAATGATCTGCGAGGAAGTTAAGATTAAGTTGATGCTGAAGAAAGCTAAAATACAAGTGGACTCTTCTGATCTTGATAGGTGGTAGACGGTCATTGATCGTCGTCGTTGAGGCACCACCCTCGGTTCTCTTAGGTGGGGCCTGAATGTGTACGCATGCTCCCTCATTAGAGTACGTGTGACGTTTCCCCTTTCCACTGTAGTCTCACGGCACCCACGGTGTTTAGGCCTTAGGCCTGCGTAATGACATGTATAAATAGCCGGTTAGAAAACACTTTTTTAATATTTAATCATATGATTATTTACAATATAAATAAATATATTAAAGTATAAGTGTATATTGAGGTCTTTAGAACGTTTGTGTTTTATTTTTGTAAATTGTTTCTAAACCGTAAGAAAATATATTAAATTTTATAGCTGAAAAATCTGCCGCGAAACGGCAAAACGTTCCAACAAAATGAGGTTAGTTTCATTATCTGAATGTTAATCCCAGAAAAGTAACAGAAATATTGAGAATATTTGTTAGGAATTTCACTAATATTAATTACGTATACAATAAATAAATATTTTCATACTTACCCACAATAAAACCTTGAAACCGATTGAGAACAATTAATTAGCACATGTTCGAAAGGAAACCCGAAATAGGAAATAGAACTAAATGGAACACTGCATCATAAGACACAGCGAGTTTAGGATGGACGCTTGGAAATCGATAGGCTAAAAGTATAATATACCCACAATCAAATCTTAAAAACGAATGCAGAACAAATAATGCCAGTCGGTTATTAGCAGGTGGTCGGAAAGAAACCTAAAAATAGAATTAAAGGGAATGCTGTGTTGTCAATATTTGAAATTTAGGGTGGACGCTTAGAAATCGACAGGTTAAAAGTATAATATACTTGCCAAAATATTCAACAGTCGTATCATGCGCCTCTATAGGCGAAAGCGTTCAACTTATAATATACCACTACTATATAAAAAAGCAGGTTGTGGTATTATCCGGGCGCCCGTACAAAATTTTAATGGACGATTCTAAACACACTTTGGATACAAAATCTATGGGAAATCAACCGGGCGTCCATATACGGACGCTCGGTTGAAGTCGGACGCTTGCAAGATAGCAAATCGGCAATGTATGGACGCCACGGAGTTAGTGGGATGTATATATATATATTTATTTTGATATATTCTTAATTATTATTGAATATATGATTATATCACACAATTACACAAATTTTTCATATAATATATATCCGTTTGAAGAAACTGAATTTAAAACCTTATAAATTTCTACAGTTCTAGAAGTAGGTAAGTTTTTGTCGAGAAAATCTGAATAATATACATTAATTTATTATTTCATTCATCATATACGATTGTTCTTGTATCCACAGCTTCGTACGTTTTTTGTATGTATAGTAACTAGTTTGTTATCTATATTCATCAGGCAGAAGATTATAGTCCTATATATGCAAAAAATGACCTTTGCCCAATTTGCTTATTCATCCTTCGGGTCTGAAGTGATAGTGTTTTGCACCTTGCCTCATGATTATGTTCTGCTTTCAGCAGTGTATGTTTGTATTTATGAATGAATAACAGCAAGTTCATACAATACATACAATATGTCACGACATCGAAGTTGAGGCACTTATTTTAACAGTGAGTAGATCTGATCAAAAGAAACGTTTTTTTCCTTTAACATTTTTCTGGTAAAATTAAAGTAACAAAGTTATAGCCCTTTAGATGGAGAGATAAGGAATCTCTAAAGAACTTGAATCTTGGTATTACCGATCTTAAATGTTTTATTTTAGACGCTGGATTTATCTTTATACCACTAATATTTTTTAGATTTCTCGGTGAGAAATTTGGAGCAGTTCTAAGACTATAATAGAAAGGTAGGGAAAATGTTTTACTAAAATTTTTTGTTAAAAATTTAGGGTGAAAAAATCGGATTATATTTTCAAAATCTAACTCTGCTGTTTTTCGAACCGATTTCCATGATTTATCCTTGAAGTAGGTTACTGTGTCGACTGCGAAACTCGTTATTTTGCCTCGTAAGTTCAAAGTGAATAGACTATTGACAGATAATAAAAATAGAACAGGTCCTAAAACAGTACCCTCTGGCACACCATAATTAATAACACGTTCTTCGCTTACTTGATCTCCGATTTTCACACATTATTTTCTATCAGTTAAGTAGCTGTCCGTAAGCGTGTAGGCATTACGTCTAAAGCCTAAGTTTTCCAATGTTTCCAACAGCAAACTATGACTCACGGCATCCAAGGCTTTGGCTAGATCAACAAACATACACAGACAGCAATCATCTTTATCTAAGCAATTGTCTATTTTACCTAAGACATCAACGACTTCATCTTGTGTTCATGTTATTCAGCTTGACGTAGTAGATCTACCTTTTATGAAACCATGCTACGATGGCGTAATTAGGAGTTTACGCTCTCAACGGCAAAAGTGTAAATGACCATTTCAAAATATTCGCTGTTTGAAATGCTTGTATCTTTATGGTTAAGTTGACTTAGCACCATCTTGCAGGACGATAAACATCAGGAAAAATTCCAGTTTTCAATATAATATTTTAAATTGTCTACAATCTAATTGATAACAGAACTGCGTGGGATTTGCAGAGTCCACCAGCCTATCATTTTTTTGAGCTATGTTATATTGGTGCAGCATACTATAGAACAAACGGAGCAACACTGAATTACAACAATTATAGAAGGTAGAAGCACGGATAGAGTAAAACCAGAAATCCTTTTCGGGTAACACATTCGCGGTTGCTTCAGCAATTAATTATCAAGGAACTCTGGAAACTAATCTGGATGCATGTTTTAGTAATAAGTCGCTCGCGCATCGCCGTTGCCGTTGTCGCAGAAGGAAGAAGGAATTGCAATTAAGAGAAAAACGCTCTTCCGTTCCTTGTTTCCGAGAGGCGAATTTAATGGAATTTCAAAGTATTCTGAAGCTCCGCCACTTTGCATTGCTCAAGACTGCTTAACTCAAATAGTTTACATCAACGGGAACTGTATTTTAGTCTTGAAAAAGTAATATTAATGTGTCCAAGGAGGTGGATAATCTGACTATCGTCACCTCTCATGATTTGCTTAACTGATTTTTATGACCTGCCGCACTGATTAGTTGCTAATGAGTACGCAACACCGCTGTTTGTGGTTGGTCATGGTTACAGAGCTGGGAAGCAAACATGCCACTTTAGCCTTGGTTCATCCATGATTTCATATAGTATTCAAGAACACTGATAATAATACAAGCAGGTCATCTAACCGGTATTGGTTCCAAATATACCACATATAGCTAAGTTTAGTGTAAGTTTTCAGCGTGGGCTCATAGATTCAGTTTACGTGACACCATTTTTACAACGCAAGTGACGAATTGACTTTGCGTCTGATGGCATTCCAGTCAAAGTTATCAACTGTGTCTGACAGTTTCGTGTAATGCAGCCTGTTTTGTAGTAGAGACAATTTTTTTTGTTTTTTTTTTTCATATTCTTTAACAATGTTTAAAATTGTCCTAGGACATAAGCCTGTTTTATTCGTCACACGTCTTTCAATATCATGAATTTTCGTTCCAGGATGCTCTAAAATTTTGTCCTTTACTTTACTTTAAGGATAATTGGTTTTGGCTGCATATTAAAATGTCCCTTCTTGTCAAGTTCTCGGGAGAAATATTCTCAGTTTTATCTGTTGTATCCATAGACGACATGCTATGTATGCACCAAATATGAACAGCAACTGCCGGCGTCGGCGTGCCGGCGATACGCCGAGCCGGAGTTCTATCCTGTCGAGTCCTGCACTTGTTTGCAGTTTTATGGCCGAACAGCTATTGCAACGCTTAGGTAGCTGCCGCTTTGCCACGCTGCATCTTTGTTGTGCCGGGGCGAAAATGGACTACGGATAGGGTATGGTTGTTTGCTTCTGGTGCGTTTCTCTTCAAGACTAGATTAATTATGCTAATGAGCAGGAAATAGCACCGCCTGCAGTTGGTGATGGTTACAGAGACGAGAAACAAACATGATCATTTCACCCAAGTAGCTTTATGTTCACAAAATGTTGGCATTAGCAACATATGCTCGACGCCATAACCTCAATTTCATCAAAAGGGTACACATAATGTGCTATTAACAAGAAGAGCGATTGATTACTCGGTCAATAGGTGTTGGACTATGACGAAAATTTGGGATATGGTGAAACTGATGGGTTCGGTCTAGATAGGAAAGCCCTTACTTAAGCTGACCTGCTTGTTAATACGTTAGTATACCTGTACTAAAATGTGTGGGACAAATATAATAATAATAAATTGCTTTTATTGCTAATGTAAGTACAGAAAAAGATACACCATAATTCTGATACAGTGAGCTAGCGGCAAGGCTCGCTTGATTGACAACCATTACTTGTCAATCCGCGCTCTTCCAAATGACCAGAAAAAGATCTTTGTTTCTATTATAAATATATCAGTAATAATAGCAATACTTGATAAAATTATAATATTGAGAGAAACGTTAACACATACATATAGACATTATGTTTTAGATAGATATGTACCAATACCGCGAACCGAACCACGCGACGAACTGCGCCGCCCTAGTGTAGACGGCGAAAAGAACGCCGTCGCGAACCTGATTAGCGTTACAGCTCGCCGTTCGGCCCGATCCAGGCTCTGTCGGTTTTTCAGCGCAACATCAAAAAAATGGCTCACGACGAAGTTGCACATGTGGACAGGCACACCGGTGCGACGAGCACGCGCTCATCCCTGTAAATGGATAGACCCCGTGAAGGAAAGATGGAATGGTTGGAGGAGAAAACTCTTTTGCTTATAGAGCATTACAGAGCAGCGGAATTGTTGTGGGATGCGATTACAATAAATTAAAAAGATGGTGCCTCGGAGCAGATAGCGTCCACAACAGCTGGCTTATGTAAACGGCAAATGGCAATTTCGTTATCAAATTGTTGCAACCGTGTGCTGATCTATTGGTATATAACTGTATCTGCCACCATCGTCTCGGACGTCGTCATCACTTGTTTTTGGATAATTCGTAGTGAATATAAATATAGGCAGCTGCTGCTACTGCTATCTCTATTTCAGTTAGTATTCGCCTTTCACTAAACGACAAACATCAAAACTGTTGTTCGTCAAAATGAGCGCGCTGCGGTTCGTCGCGAGGTTCGGTTCGCGGTGTTATTACATGTCTGTACAGGGCTTCACATTATACATAGATGACATATAAGTGCTGCAGGCAGCTTGGTAAGACCGGTAATAAAATACGAATTGATGATGTATCTATTGCCGAATATAATTGAGGCGTCTAAAATAAAATATGCTATAAGTACCATTACTATTATTTTGAGACATCTGCATCTAAACTTGAATGAAAAATAAAAAGTAGTATAGAAAGTGGAGAACTCGTTTTGAATTTTCTTGTCCATTATACTGGTAGCCTTAGTTAGTATTGTTTATTTTTTGAAAAACAGACATATTTTAGAAAATGTACTTGTAACCATTTTATCCTAAACTCTTTTGGTTAGAGTTAGAGACATACAAGAACATTAGACTTGGAAACTTATGAATTCGATATAAGAAACTGGTAATAATCCTACAATGTACATAGAAGTGAATATCATAAATCCAACTACTTGACTATTCATCATCGGAATATAATGAGAAATCCTCATGTTCGGAATTATAATTGTACATGTTCATTATGACAGCGTTGCATGGGAAGTGTAGGCTCAACCTACTCAACACCACTTTTTTTGTTCCCCTCAGTTTGAGCGGAACTGCTCCCGCACTGCGCTCATGTTCCACCAGCGACATAACAAAACAGAAGGAATTAATTTGATGCTATTAATTATAATAAGTAACTGGTAGCATTGTTCTTGTTCTGCCAGGCACTATTTTAAATCATTTGAGGGGCCAAAAATTTCCAATTCTCTAATTGCTCCCCCAACCCTTTCCTTCTGCTTGACCATAAATCAGAAGTTTTAGCGGGAACAAGTGAAAAGTGTCGCGAAAGTTCATTTCTTGAAGAGTCCCTGGTGTAGCGTTTTCGTAAATTATAATGGGAATTTAGGCTCTTTTAAAGCGAACGGAACTCCATAAACTAAAAAAATTGAGTGCTGTAGGGCAAACATAATAAAGCACCCCGCAGAAAACATATGATAGGTTGGTCCCAGTCGGTTCGTCCAAAAATTCAGTATGATATATTTTTCGCATTCCTTGACAGACGTTTTTATGGGACCAAAGCAATCTTGCGAGTAGTTTCTGAGAAATAGGGGATTCACTTTGCTTATTTGAAAGTGAATATGTATAGAATTGATTCTCATATTCCTCGACAAAAACATTTAAATGCAGCATATACCGAATCTAGGAGACGTTTATAAAATAGCTGCTGCTCTTATGAATAGATATATATGGGAGGTGCTACTGCGCTTTTTCTGTAACCAAAGGTTAAATAGTCAAATGTCGGTCTAGCGTTAGATGAACTAAGCTAGAAGGTATCCACACCTGGAATTTACTTACGATAATCGGCTATGAATATCTTATCGACAAGTTCATAGAAATAACGAGGATTTACCTAATGATTATACAATGACTATGGGCATTATTGCAGATGTGAATCTGCCGTTCAACCCCTAGACACGAATGCTATTCTATACTAAGTGACATATAAATCCGAACACCCAGTTTAAATGGTTTTATTTAATAAAGTTTTGTATAAGTACTTAATGAAGCATAATAAGTAAATGATAAAAATTTCAAAATGATTGCACTGCTTTAAAAGCCCTTTGACCTTTAGTGATGTGTGGATGCACCCTTATGTGCTACGCATTCTCCAACGCGCCTAGGCATGCTTCTGATCAGGTGGTCAATGTCCTCCTGTGGTATCTCATTCCAGGCAACCACCAACTCCTCTCGAAGTGCTTCTAGAGTCTGCGGAGGACGTTGCAAATTGAGCAATCTCCTACCCATCATATCCCACACGTGCTCAATTGGGGATAAGTCGGGAGATCCTGGTGGCCATGGTAACAATGTGACATCGTTATGTTGAAAGAAGTCTATTGTGACTCTTGCAACATGTGGTCGGGCATTATCTTGTTGGAAAGTTGGATCTGCCAGGGTGTCAAGATAGGGTAAAAGATGGGGTTCTAGAACTTCGTAGATTTAACGCTGCGCGTTCATGTTACCTCTGATGAAGATTAAAGGTGACCAGGAACCATAAGCTATAGCACCCCAAACCATAACTCCAACAGTGTGATGAACATGTCTTTCAACAAAAAACTGTGGATTCCTCCTTTCACCTGGCACGACCATCGTGCATGCCTAAACAAAATCGAGACTCGTCACTAAAGACAATACTGTTCCATTCCTGATCCCAGAGTGACCGTTGTTTGCACCACTCAAGGCGATTACGTCGGTGTTCTCGAGTTAAAGGGAGGACCCAGTGTGGCCGGTATGAAAACAAGCCAAAACTTCTCATTCGTCGGTAAATACTTCGCATGCCAATAGGTCTTCCGTGTTCTGCAAACCATTCATTTGCAATGGACCTGATAGTGGAGAA
The DNA here is from genome assembly GCA_963669975.1 of Acanthoscelides obtectus. Lineage (NCBI taxonomy): Eukaryota > Metazoa > Arthropoda > Insecta > Coleoptera > Chrysomelidae > Acanthoscelides > Acanthoscelides obtectus. The sequence continues at coordinate 36,066,621 of CAVLJG010000007.1, read as the reverse complement.
ACGGTCCCTTAAGGCCAATAATCTTAAGCGGCGATCTTCACGGTCTGTTGTTCTACAGCGGCGTCCAGTGCCCCTTACTCTTTGCGTACGGCCTTCTCGAAGCCATGCCTGACAACACCTAACCACAGTGTCTACACTTCTTTGCACTCTAACGTCAATTGCCCGAAAAGAAAGTCCAGCTTCCCGAAGTCCCACTATACGGCCCCTATCAAACTCACTATCCGATCGTAAAGGATGTCAAGAACCAAATCCGCCAACGTTGATTCTTTACTGCGGCTGAAATATTCACTTTTAGAGCGTTAGTGAGTTAAAGAAAAGCAGTATATACGTAAAAACCGGAATGTCCAAGTGATAAGGCTGAAAATTTTTTCACTTGTTATTTACAGTAAGATAAATACATTCACCAACTTTTATTAAAATAAAACCATTTAAACTGGGTGTCCGGATTTATATGTCACTTAGTATATATATGCTCTAAATGATAACGGAGTTCGTTTCCTGTCAAAAAAGTTGATCCAGGAAATTCGATATGCCGAAAGGAGACCAGATCTAGAAAGATAACTAAGCAACCGTGAGTTTTCGATGCACTTGTAAAGCGAACTTTTTGAGTAAATTTCTTGAATCCCAGATCCGTTTAAGTGTCAAGGTATAAAGATGAGGTGGACCTTGTAAGGATCATGAGCATGAACAACATGACATATCTCAATATCTTCCTAAAAGGTATTTAAATGAAATATTTTCTTCTGTATAGTGATTATCCGAGTATTATTTATTGTGAGACCAAAAATCGACACATTCACCAGTTTTGAAATTCTAGCTTCTCACAAACTAATCATAGTCTCTCGTAGAGAAAACCGAAACAATGAAATATACTGAATCCTTAGATAAATCGACTAGGAACCCATTATCTATATGCTTTGTGTGGTTCTATGGTTTCTTCAATTTCTGTGAAAATTTTCAGTTTTTTCCAATTTAACTGACCTCGTTAGTGGGGGCAGAGACATACTTGTAGACAGGATATTCCCAACTATATTGCGATAAACCTTTTTGTTTTCCCAAATTCTTAATAATCATATTTGTATATTGGGCACTATTGTGTATCGTATATATCTTGGACTCCCTTCCAAGCCCGTATCATATTAATGATGTATATATTATTTCTGTAATTCTGTGACATATGGACCAAAAACACTTAATCTTATTATCCGACATATGAATTCATTTTTCCTAACCACGTGCTATGCTCAGCTGCTGATACTCTACAAGTTCTTGCCACGGAAAATGAAGGACAGCCTCGAACAATTTTTCAATTTCGTCGTAGAAAACTGCAGCAAACAGATATTGACATATCATTATAACGTCAAGTGTCATTAAAAAATAATTATTACGTACATTGCTAAATCCTGACTCCCAAGGTTTCGTATTCCACTTGCGGTTTGTCATGCTTTGTTGGTTAATTAATGATACGAACTATTTCCGCTTGCAAGTTATATGAACTGTCAAAACTGGAGTTGATTACGTGCATGATTCAAATATGAATTTTTAAACAACTGTTGCTAAAAATGTATGCATGCCTAATAAATGTCTTTTCATACTTATCACACGATGCTTTGCATTGTTCAGTGCGAAATCAACATACATAACGCGTTTTTTTTGCCTAACTTGACCGGACTATTGATCCTCACACGTTACCAGTAACGGCAACCTTTAGGATGAGTAAACCGCCAGATGAGCGCACCGCACCACCTTGGAAATATTTCTATCATTCTACCCGTAAGCCTTGAGTGAAAATTTATTATCGAAAGATGTCTAACAAGACTTACCTGGGTTGGAAGTGTATTAATATGCGAACATCAAAAACTTGAGACATACTCGCGCCCAATCTTTTAACCTCCAACCCCTAACGTATAACCCATATACAAATTTTTCTGGAGCCACTGGAACGTCAACGAACGAATTTTGACGAATATTCATGTTTTCATTATTTGCCATTCACGCTGCCGCCACTGGACCGATGTTCAAAAAATAGAAAGGTCTTTTGTCTTCAACATAGTGGTTGTGTCTTTTGAAAATATCCCAGAGGTACCTTCTATGTTACAGACGGGCCAAGGATTAGCGGACAGACAGGTCGCCAGACAGATAGACAGAGCGACAAACAGACCGACAGACAAACAGAATTGAGTGGCGTGGTTTTTCGTAGTATACATGTCATATAACATCCAAAAAACGTATCTCATTTCCAAAAATTTTCCTGAATAAAATATTTCTTCCACCAGTAGCCGTGCCAAATAAGGATGCGTTTATTTGTTAGTTGTGCATTGTGAAGTTCATGTAGTCTACTAAGCATGCCCGACGCTAAATTGCACCGAAATTAAATTTTTACTCTCAGTCAAACTGTTCGATTCATCAACGCAAACCTGTGATTACTTTCGCTTTTGCCTGATGAATTACTGAAATAGTTCATTTGCATAATAACAAGCCGTATAGTAAATCCCGCTATTCCGGTACATCTACAGATAAAGCCATAGTTTAATTTTATTCTAATTTATTCCAACCCTAAATCAACAATTCTGTTCACGTTGTAAACATCATTTACCAAGTACAATAGAATTTAAACAGTTTACTGTCAGTCGGGGTAATGTTTGATATATACGCCCGTGGTGCTTTGTTTTAGTGCTGTGTAATAATCACGACGATTTTTTCAGTCTGTATTACGCACAGCACTTACACCATAAATTGTGGTGTAGAAGGACACTTATATCTGTTTAAAAATACTCCTTAAAGCTGAGCTAAGGCAAATCTGTATCATTCCTGTCTTCTTGATCATGACCAACCGTATACAACGTTGTTCCGTGAGTATTGGTAATCAGTACGGTATAGGTCTTAACTTGGAGACGAAGAATGGGAAGCGAAAAGCAATAATGACCCACTGCAAAACTACCCAACGATTGAAAGGTTATGTTTTTTATAACGGTGGGCGACATCTATTCGTTCTTAGAGCGATACTACCTTTTAGTTTTGATTTCAAGTTGTAGTGCGCCTAACTGCATTCTCAACGCATGGGTCAAGATATACCAATCTCTGGTGAACTACTTGTCTGTGGAAGAAGCGTAATCCCGCATCTAGGTGGCTTTTTGACATGATGTAGCTTTTGTTACAAGATGTTAACTTAGCATTAGCTGATGGATACTTGTTGCCAACTCGTTTTGTAGTTGTGCGTGTTGTCTAAACGTGATGATGCTTCAATTTTCAATGTTTGGTTCTGATGTGATGTAACATCTGCTTCAAAGATGGCATGATGATGGCTGGAAGGAAACATCAGTGCATAGGTGGATAGTGATGATTTGTGTGCTAATAATATGTGTTGATGATAATTCCATCGGTTTCTTGTCTCAAATACACTCACGTGAGATTAAAAGCAAGAAATCTGTTGAATATAAAAAATCAGATAGATAAGAAAAGAAAATTCCTGGTTGGCGAAGTAACAGGTGAGAAAATATGCTACAGACACGAATATTTATGAAAGTGAAAAGGTTATTACATCATTTTTCATTTCTATTCATTTAAATTTTATAGAAAATTATTTTGGGATGTCAAGAGAAAATACAAATCAGCATCTAGATGTGAGGCATTGCAAAAGTATTTGAAGTGTGATGCGGCACTCCTAATGTTTCTGTGATGTGACTTAACTACACATAACGCGTAATGCTCCTCAAAGTTTTTGAAAACACAAAAACTGGCAAAAATCGTAATTTATAACTTTGAGCATCACCTGTCTTCAGAAAGGACAATATATAAATAACCCGTCGGGCACTTTCTGGGCAACATATTCGGTAATAATTTTCTCGCATGGATAATATCACTGATTTTATACACATACAGACCAACACACATAATCATCCAGATGCCATCTTGCTACTAAACCAAGTTTTTTTTCTCTCACATCTCAGAGATAGACACTACAGGCTACTGGGCTTCACAAAACATATACTTGCTTTCTGCAACCAACAATGCGTGTAGTTGAGTCATTTCTCCATAGATGGATGCTCACAGCGGTCATAGGGAGCGAACGTGGAATAAACTATTTCCACCATAAAGACTACCTACGTTTCATAGGTTTTTTACATAACAGACCTTCTGGTCGCTTGCGTATTTTTGAAACTGACGGAAAGTGCGCGTCAATCCTCGTAGCCATTTTAAAGTTATTTGGAGTCGTCAGCAAGGTCCAGATAAAGAGATGACGAACGAGAGCAAAGCAAAACTACATTTATCAGTGATATGGAGATTTAGACACGAATACCATCTGACAGTCTCTAATGTGGGATTCTCCCTGTATGCTGACTAACAATGAGGTGTGGAGTACTGAGTGGTACGCTATCATAAGTTGAGTTTACAGTGCATCACCAAGAAGCTAGATAGGTACCTTATCTTCCGGTCAGCGAACAATCGGGATTCGTTTGTGGAAGTCAAACGTCGAGGTAATTTAACTGGAAGAAGTTGCACCCTTTTTATTTGCTACCCAGTCGCAATAGACATTGACGTAGGAACAGAATGAACTTAGGGGCGACATTTATGCTGTCATATCGACATCATACCTTCTGCTTAGCATGTTGTCTTTTTTTACGATACGCCTCTACATTTTACTGTGTGTCCATGTAACCCCTGAAACTTATCCTGTTTTCATTTTCATAGGACCCGATACCATATAATGTGTTCTAATTTCTGTTCACATGATTGTCATTGTGCTCGAAAGAGGCCACCGTGGTGACCGAAATGTCGTACGATAAATAGGAATCTAAACATATACGTGCTTTGATACGGCCTCGCACTGGAGTCCCAAGAGTTTCGATTATATACTGTCGAGCTATGACTACTCCATCTAAAAATTGGGTCAACGCTGACAACCTTTGAAGTTTCCATCCTAAACAAAAATGAGGTTCGTAGAACACTGCGAAGCGTGGCGATTAGGCCATTTTGGCTTCTTGTAATCGACCCCGTAATACCAACACTATACCACTTCACACACCTACTTCTACTAGCAACTGATTATTAAGTAAACCAGCTCCAGCGATGCGATGTACTACGATGGTCTTGCATTGATCTGTTGCGTGTGAAGACTGCACTACGGAAGAAACCTTCTTAACTCTCCAATTTTTCACAGCTTAGAAAAATATATTACGCATTAATAGAAAGTCATCTGATGTATGGCCTAGTAGCGTGGGATTTGTCTAACAAAAACATCTATCTCAACCTCAGAAAAATACAAAAACAAATACTTAAAATAATACATAACTTACCAAAAACATATCCATCTGATGAAATGTTCAGAAAGTCTGAGTTTTTTGATGTAAGACACAATAGCCTTGCAATAGACTAATATAGAAATAGTGAATGACTGAGCTATGTAAGTTTTACTCAGCAAACTAGATACCGAAAAGACTTGGCTTCTAGATCGTTCAACATCCTTCTGAAATCAAGTTTGTAAGACCTTGAATGAATTTTAAAAAGAGCTAAAGAATCTATCTAAACCTCGAATAAGGATTCATCAAGAAATTGATCTAAAAATAGTTAGTCTCTTTTATAATATCTAATTTTTTATTTGTGATTTTATATTTAAATTGTTAATGTGTAACCTGGATGTTTATTCCTACTTGATTGTGATTTTTTCAACGAACTGTGAGTGTCGTTTACCTGGGATGGATACCCAACTAACAATTATCACTCCTATTAGAGTTGCAAGAATGATTATACAGTATTCCTTACACGGCATTGTATACTGTAAGAACATGGGCAAAACCCTCTTAGATAAGCTATACAAGCGGAATGGGCATACCTAATACGACACTTCAGTCATTAGGAGGTTGTATAAGGGCTGCAGGTAACAGTTATTCAACAAAAGCCCCTTGCAGCCGCTATAGGACATTTGCGTCAGTGCAAGATTCAGTTTTTGTCAACTAAACAACTATTCTGTTACGTGATTCTACTTTATTGCAACCAAACTATTTCTTATGTATTGCATATACGAAGTGAAGAATATATATCTAACACATTACAGTCATCTTGTTTACTTACATATCGGCCATTGTGAATTTCATACACAGGTATATGATAAACTTCTACACTGTGATACAGAGCTATTGAATTTCTGGCGCAGCAAATTTTATTGTGATTATCGTGCAAAGAAATTACGCAATTTCTACGGGCTTCTTATTCGATGCATATTTTGATAATGACCAAAAGTATGTCTAGATTTTTAAGATGGAAAACAGAACTTATCTGCGTCAAATCTCCCACAAATCCTATATTTAGACACAATTACACTAATGTTTATCACTTTATATCTGTAATTTCCAACTGAAACATAATTATTTAATATTAAATAGAGGAATAACTATTTGCCCAATATGGCTGGTGGTTGTGTATAATCATGTCATCGTCCATGTTGTCTGCAGTTTATTAGAATATTTTGGTGTTGCCTGCAGGTGTTATACAACAATTTGACAGATGTCTGAAATGAAATACCGACAGAGTCGAATGATTTACCAAGAATTTGTACCAGATCTATATCTTCTGTTTGAACAGTTGGTAAAACCTTTTGAACCAATATGCATGCGTTGTTTGTCTTAAATCATTGGTTATGGCATTTTAACAAAAATATGACAGCAGAAAGTTAGGTTATGGTGAAGTTGTATACCAACATATTAAGCATATGTACAGCCTTTAGCAGTTACTAAACAACAGTTTGTTGTATAAGTGCTTCCGTTGGGAGCAACTTGTTGGCTAAAGTAGTACTTAATATGCACAGCAAAACAACAAGGCTCGGGTTTGGCTTATAAACGTTACCATGGATGCCACAACAATCATTTTGACTAACGTGCAAATAGGCCATATAAAATAGTTGTATAAACAGTTAAAAATTTGTCCTATAAGGTGTTGTACAACTATGCTAAAGAATATTTTAAACACCTCATTTTAGAGCAAATATGTTGTAGAAAGCAAATTTGCATTCCACATATCATTATGCCAGCATTTTGGTGTTCAGGCAACAACAATAGAGAGCTTTTATGGCTAAACGGTTCTTTTACCAAAAGCTTATAGCACTACTTTGCTAGTTGGGTAATTATTATTATGAAAATGATAGTTATTTTGTGCCATTTACCTACGTATAAGGAGTATTCCTTCCTGTGGGATTCTCATATATTGTTATATGCTTCAACTTAATGTTGCATACTGTAATGAATTGTGCGAATAAATTATACTGGTACTAGTGCGCAATAATCAGATACTCAAGCTGTAATTTACAGTTAGCAATAATGGCGTTTCAGGATCTGACTTGGAGCATTTTCGTTTTACTTTCTGGAAAAAATATCTGCAGTGTCATTGACTCTGAGTTTTCGGGTCATGCTGAACAAATAAAGATACGCCTTTGGTAGGATTATGGCGTGGATCGAAAAGTTCGTCGCTATTTCGATTTTGCCCAAGTTAAATTGTGTTTTCTTCTTATGTGACCGCCTCGGGTGAGTTCCCAAACTCGGTTTGGATTTCTGTATAAAATACATTGGGCAAACGAACACGCGATAATGTTGCGCCATCTCCCGGAGATTTTTGAGAATAGAGATCGAAGTCGCTTGTTCGAGAAGTATGTAGTGGATCTTGCGATTATTCCTACCAAGAATTTTCTCCGATGTTTCGGCTGTTTTTGCATATGCAAAACACAGTGTAAGACGCACTAAGTCGGACCCCGTCTTTAAACAGACTGGTTTCACTGACTCTGCATTTTCTGGTAACTCTATCAAGTCTGAATAGTATCCTAGGTATCTTTCGTGCCGTACCTGGGGCACATGGTACTTGTTTGACCACAATTATACGATTAGATAACGGAAAACAGCTGTTGCTCAGCGCGACAAATTATACAGGGTGGTCCATAAGTCCTTTGAAATTTCAAATTTGAATAAAATTTAACGGGTGAGCGTGAGCGGCGCGGGCGAGGTTGGGGCAGTATCTTCAGTGTCTGGGAATTCAGTCGCCATGGAGTGTTTCACTGGAGCGGATCGTGCTTTTTGTGTGCGCGCGTTTTATCAAAATAATGATTCGGCAACCATTGCGCGGCGTAAATATCGAGAATACCACAATTTACACAATTTTACAAAGTGTCCAACAGCTCAAACGATTAAGAACTGGGTTGCTAAGTTCGAAGAGACTGCTTCGACGTTAGATAAACAGTCCTACCCAGTCTACTCGTAAGCGTTCCAGTGCACTAAACGTACCCAGAACATCTTTACAGCGGATTTTAAGGAAAGATTTACGTCTGCACGCTTACAAAATTCAGTTAGTGCAGGAATTAAAAGATAATGACGCTATTCAGAGACTAAACTTTGCGAATGAAATGTTGAATCGATTTTCTTCGCTCAATAATCTGTTGTTCTCGGACGAGGCTCAGTTCCATTTAAACGGGCATGTAAATAAACAAAATTGCCGTTTTTGGAGCCCCGAAAATCCAAGGCGTAAGCATCAGAAGCCCTTACACAGCCCTAAAGTTACAGTTTGGGCTGCTATGTCAGCGCATGGCATCGTAGGCCCTTATTTTTTTGAGGACGACAGAGGTCGCGCATCAACTGTTACTTCGGAGCGGTATGTAGCAATGATAGAAGAGTTTTTGACACCAGCGTTGCAGAATTTTCCAGGCTATAATACGCAGACCTGGTTTCAACAGGACGGAGCAACTGCCCACACCTCCAACACTTCTATGCCCGTGGTCTGTCAACTTTTTGCCAGCAAAGTAATTTCTAAAAGAGGAGACATTTCCTTGCCACCACGTAGTCCAGATTTGACGCCAATGGACTTCTTTTATGGGGCTACCTCAAGAGTAAAGTGTACGACACCACTCCGCGATCAGTTGATGTCCTGATAGAAAATATCCGAAGAGAAATGGCAAGCATTACAGTGTTGACTTGCCGCGCAGTCATTGACAATTTTAGACGTCGTTTATATGAGTGCCGTGATCGTAATGGATTGCATTTAGACGATGTGATTTTTAAAACATAATTCCCATTCAATAAAGATGATAAAATATAATAATTCTTCATAATGTAACTAGTTTGGTTTTATTCCTTGTTTTCCAGCTCAAAGGACTTATGGGCCACCCTGTATTATCATTCCTAGATATTTGCAGGTAAGCCCTTATACCTAAACACTTTCTTGAAATGCAAGATCCTAGGTTCGACTTTTGATAAGCAAGCTTTTGGTTTTACTCTCAGTCATTATCATGTAGCCGCTTTTCCACTATTCTTTTGGAAAGGAGGTAGTGATTATACAATTTTTTGTCTGTTTTAAGTCTCAATATATTCCTCATTTCTCTATTTATAATAGTTGATACAAATAATGAAGTGAAAACTACTGATAAGCTATCTAAAATTAAAAGATGTGTATATAAGAATAATAATAATAGACGTCTTTATTTATGCACAATTACATGTAGTATAGCCAAATGTCAGACTTATATGGCGAAGTTTAGCATGCTGCTACTCTTACACTTAACCATATAGTCTCTAGCAAAAGAATACACTATCCACAAACAGATTTGGTTCATTGCATCGAAAGTAAAATTAAAAAAAAAAAAAGAGAAAAAGGCATACTTTCCAAACCCAAATGCACCAAAAAATTATTAATCTGAATTAAAGATGGAATAAAAAAGAAATGAATAATTACGTAAATTATATGTTTGGAGGGTTGAGTAATAATGTTTTAACTTTTTGTCGAAAGACAGGTAATGAAAATTCTTTATATACTTTAGGAAGGTCATTATAAATAATAGCAACATTGTAAGAAAAACTGCGTTTAAAAAGTGTAGACGTATGCAGGGGTATTCTAATATTATTTTCTCTGAGAGTTCTACAGTGAACATCATTATTAAATGAAATTTTTTCCTTCAAGTAATAAGGTTTAGACGTTAGCAGCAATTTGTGAACAAAAACTGAATAGTGATACTTGACCATGTCATTAATTTTTAACCAGTTTAGAACGGGATATTTCGCCGATACATGATCAAATTACGTAAGCCAAAAATGAATCGTATACAATTGTTTTGAATAACTTGAATAACGTTTTTAGTGAAATTGTCTAAACAAGTATAGTATACGATATTACAATAATTTAGTATAGATATGACCAATGCTTCACATAGTTTTTTACGCATCTTAAAATTTAGTAAATACCTGTTTGCTATAAGAGTGCGCAGCCGTAGGTAGGTTTCTGAGATAGACTTTTAACATGTTGAATAAACCTTAATTTTGTATCAAAAACAACACCAAGAATTTTTGCAGAATCAGAAAATTGCAAGATTTGGTTATTTATCTGAATGTTCAAGAGCTGTGTTAAATTGTATGTTTTTCTTTGTGCGCAAAATAATAACATTTTAGATTTTTGTGGATTAATAAGTAGATTGTGATCTAAAGAGTATTTAATTAATTTATTTACATCGTTTTGTAAAATTTGAGTAGTATTATTGACATTATCTGGGTTAAAATAATGAAGCAATTGCGTATCGTCTGCAAATGACTGGACATGAGAATTATCAATACTTTTGCTTAAGTCGAACGTATATATGAGGAACAGAAGCGGCCCCAATACAGAGCCCTGAGGTACGCCTGAGGGAATTATTGTCACTTGAGACATTTCTTGATTGAGAAAAACACACTAAGTTCTTTGATGAAGGTAACTCTCGAAAAATGAAAGGGATACACTGTCAAGACCTATGTAATTTAATAATAATAAAAACAGAAAGCGTATAAAACAATAGAGAAAGTATATAAATTAATGAACACATAGAAAGTGGACAAATGAAACACTACTGAAACAAAAACTGTGATGTCCATGTTCATATAGAGTCTTTAAAAACACTCATTTTGCAGACCTGTCTGGTACGTATAGTTTGGAATTGGTTAAGCGTCATATATTGCACCCATACACTCCCATCAGGCGATGTCGGATAAGACCAAGACTAGTTGTACTTGCATCTTTCAGAGTCAAAGTAGGCCGTGTTCGAGGATCCTTGTGCTTTGGCTAGTTGATCTCAATCACTTTACGAACACAAAAATAAAGAACAGTCTTCAAAATATTGAAATATATATCTACCATGTGGTATAAAGTATGCATGTCTGCAATATCGACTATAACCCGCATCCTGGGTATGCCATATTCAAAGTCCACCAGTGCACCGAGTTTTTTCCATTCGTAGCCACATCCGTTGGGTATCTAACACCAGCAGAAGACGCCGCGGATGATGTTCTGTGATGTGGATTGTTTCTTCTGCCGCTTGGTCTCTACATGTTTAGCTAGCATAGTCACAGCAAAATACTTCACAAAACCATGCCTTGAATCTCTCAGCTACATTCATACATTCAGCTTCATCCTCAACAACATCTGCAGACTCTTCGTTGCCATTTTCCTTGCCTACTTCAGATGGAATCTCATTTTCTGCGAATCTTGATCCGAGATATCTCGAAAACGCCGTTGGTGCCTCTTCCTCTTCAAAATGGTTTACCTGTGTTTGTGAGGATGGTTCCATGACTTGACCATGGGGTCTAGCTAAAGGTGTAGGAGGGTTCTTTCTTGGTCTTCTTTGCTCTTTGACCTCTTGTATAGTGTTCCTTCCAAATATGTGATAACCCGTACCTTTTGCTGGTGTATTGGGAGGCGTGTTGGAAGTTTTATCCTCGACAGCCAATTTTATGTCATGATCGTTAAAAAAATCTGAGAAGTCATCACTGAAACGTCTAACAACACCTTCAATGGGATATTTGGTGCTGTTCTTAACTGAATCTAGTGTTCGGGTACTATCAATGCTCCTTGTTGTCTGATTTGGAACAACATTTCTCTGTCGATGATCATTAAGCAACTGATCAGCAGATAATATCTGTCTATTAGGATAAGAAGGAGAAATTGGAAGTTTAGCATCTTGCATTAAACTTTCTTCCGAGACTTTAGAAGAGCCAGTGGTGTTTGTTGGTTCCATACTAAACGGATTTTTAGATACATAGTTCTTTGTCTGTGGATAATTGTTGCTGGATTTATTACTACGGTTACTTTGGGTACGAACAGGTATAGCAGGCATTAGGTGTGTGGTTCTGTCAGATAAAGTCTTATCGTGTATATATGAAGTTTTGTCACGTTTTGGTGGAAATGGATTTACAGCATTTGTAGATGAGCTTGACATATAAGAAAAACCAGGAGTGCTAACATTTTGATGTTTTTGTTCCAGATGATTGGCATTCAATCTACTCTGAGGAAGCCCTGTGATGGGAACCTTCCTTAGGTCAGGAATATTTGCTGCCGTAAGGTTGCTGGTGAATGTATCCGTATAGCTTGCCAAACTACTAGCCTGGGTTTCAGGAAAAAAAATACTGCGAATAGGCCCGTAGTGCGATCCTGGAACACTTCGATCAAAAGCAGGTACCTGATATGTATTTCTGCCATTATATGTGTTTGACGCAGAAGAATCTGCAACGCCGTTGTAATTTTGATGATTTCTGCTTGACGTAGAACTTGCAGGGAGGTTTCTACGTTCATGTCTAGTAGTATTCGCTGTAAAAAATTCAAAAAGATGTGTTAGATTTTGGATTAAGGAAAAGCTCAAACGACCGTATGTACTCAACGTTTCATAGAGTGATGAAGTTGATATTAGCTAAATTGTTTCATAGTCATGATTAACTCTGGGAAAATTTGATCCTTTGATTTTGTTTTCACTGGTGTTCGTGTAAATTTAAAAAACTTTTATCAAGCTATCAAGTTAGCATACTAGATAACAAACATTTAAGCAACCTCTTTTTTACGGGCTTTTGTTATGAGGTTGATACGGTTATATGACTATTTCTGGCTCACATAGATCCCGCACAGTGGGACCAATGACAAAACTAGTTGGACAAAATTTAATTTATAAGGAATCTAAAACTACTAGGTGTTTAGTAGAAAAGGTATATTGTAAGTATAATACTAAAGAGGTAAATACACGGAAAGTAGATCAGGGATTACAGCCGCAATGTAAGCATTGAATTTCAACAAATTGGGATAAGTGATTAGTTATCGGTTCTAAAAACAGCGAAATTGTTCATTATTTCAAGCCACGCGCTCGCGTCCAAGTCGTTTTTTCAGGATAGAAGGTAAGTATAAGAATATGTACCTAGCTACTTTAAATGCGAAATTCAGTTGGAAGCCGGTTTATGATGTTAAATGTCCGTACTAGTATAAATAGCATCACTAAACCACGAATAAATAATTTTTTCACTGCCAAGTGCTTTATTGCACGAATTGTGGGTTTTATACTTTTTGTAATTTCGATGTCTTTCTGCTTGATCTAAGAAAGACCAGACGTGAAGGATGTTTTACCATTCCAAATTACACTGTTGCAGAATATCTACCATAAATTCATTCGTTCATGTACGCGATATTTGGATAACTTGAAAACTATTTGGGTAGGGAGACCAATAAGAGGAGAAAGGAGCTGCTCTTCGAACAAGTCACAATTTAAACCATATATAGTCAACGCCAAACAAAGTGGCGTGCACGTCAAGGTGGGTGTGTTGAAAAATTTACATTGTTGCCAAACTTTTTGTAACATAATAAAATTTATTATTTACATATCTAGGTTTATAAGCAATATTAACCTCAAATGAGAACAAAAATAATAGTATAATAAAATTATAGATCTGTACTTGCATAATCATTAAGTATGACAATTATTGATCAGATGACACTATGAAACTACCATATTTAATTGATAGCTTAAAGGTACTGAATAAAAATCCAAATGGGGTCCTCCAAATTTTATGCATGGTATTTATTTTACAGAATTCATACAGAAAAATGCATTCTAAAATTAGGTAAGCTACTGGTGTAAGCTTTTTCTGTACAATAAAGTTAGTCGGAGTTTCTTTCTTCAGCGCTGTCTGAATCTGAATCTTCATCACTCTCAAAGTTGATTATTAAAGGTTCGATGTCTGGTCGATCAAAAATTCGTTCTCTTTCATACCATTTAAAAATTGCTTGCTCAGTATGTCGAACACTATTTTTCCACATGTCTGGGGTAACCGTTTGTAGAGCCTCGTTCCACATATCCAAACAGTCTTTTTCACTGTTACCATCTCTACCAATATGTCTGTTATAGTAACCTTTTGCTATGCCCCAAATTAACTCAATAGGGTTAAATATACAATGGTAAGGAGGCAGACGAAGAACCTTGTGCCCATGTTGTTCCGCCAATTCATCAATCACGTATATTTTAGGTGGTTTGTTTCTAAAAAAGCAGTTATTTTAAGAATAGGAATAAACAAAAGAAATATAAACTGTCGACCAAAATATATATAATTAAGAAGCATTATGTACCGAGCAACAATACTCAATAGCTCTGTTTTAAACATTGTGTTTAAAAATGGTATGTTTTGATTTGTCAACCAGTCTTGGATATTTTTTTTTGTCCATGCATTGTTGGGCACTTTGTTCAATATCATGCTGTGATAAGGGGCGTTATCCAGTATAATCATAGATGGACTCTCCAATTTTTCTAATAACTGATGTTGAAACCATTTCAAAAAATTGTCCTGGTTCATCTCTCCATGGTAATCGCTCAATTTTGTTTTCGAAGAAAATATCGCTTCACTACCCTCAATAAACCCATTTTCATTTCTAGCATGTAATATAATGTATCTAAAATATATTAGTTTTAAATTTTATAGTGCAAATTGTGTAAAAGTACATACCTTTTACCATCTGTTTTAATAGCTTTCACGCTTTTTTGGTTTCCATTTTGCCAAGAGCGACGTATGGTCCCATTTTGAAATATCCAAGTTTCATCGAGGAAGACAAACTGGTATAAGGCCTCAACCTTGGCTTGATTGTATTGCCTTAGAAATTCCACCCTTTTCAAAGCTATACTTGGTAGTTCCATGAGCCCTCGTCGCGGATTGTCCTTAAGCCACTTAACTCCAAGATCTCTAAGCAACCGCCTTAAAGACGTGGCACTACCATCAAATAATGCCCTATCTCTTAATCGAGACCATAAAGTTTGTATCGTAACTTGTTCTTCTGAAACCATGTGTAATATGACATTATAATTTAGTTAACAAATTAATGCAAATATCTGATAAGTTATTATAATAAGATCTTACTTTTGTGATACATATTATAGATCACTTCTCGAATGGCACTTGTATCCAATGTCGCTGTGTTGGTTACACGTTTAATATAACTCCGCTTTTTCTTGGGCGATTCTAAATTTGCATCACTTTTCACACCCTCGGAAATACGACTAACTGTCCTTAAACTAATTTTTAAAGCAGCAGCAACACGCTACAAAAAATGAAATAAAATTTCACTATTATTAATATACATTACATATAATTATTAGTAACCTACCTCTTGAACAGCATTTAAAGGCAACAAAGGCCCGTTGTCCCTTTCTTGCTCAAAGTAGTGCATTAACGAGGCCACGAGTTCCTTACACCGACTATTTAACTGTTTGGGCATCTTTATAGACCAAAATTGCCTTTATCTACTCGTAAAATGAATAATTTTGTTTTGAAACAAACAGTTGTTGATTTACAGTATGCGGGGCCAAAGGATTTATAAAGATTTGAAATGCCACAAATTGATTCAGTGTCAAAATTAATACAAATGTCAGATCCCACTTTAAATAAGTTTCAAGCTGACAATGTGTCAACGCTGCGAAATCGGTTTAGTGCGTTTACATGTCGATAAGTGATTGGAGCGTTTGCAAAACATTTTATTTCGCATAATGCGTCTAAATTTATCAGAAAGCAACTTATGTGATATTTTAATAACAATGTTTATATGACTATTAACCATAATAAGAGAGTAATGACCATTTTACAATTTATATATCACATTAATATGATACTGCAATAGAGCAATTGTTTGTGATAGAAACCTAGGCATTAGGTCGGGGAATTTTTATCGTGATGACGTGCACGCCACTTTGTTTGGCGTTGACTATAGCTTTTAATTGTCCGACCACAGACGGCCATCCGTGAACAGCTGGGACACAGGTTCAGCAGACAGTATACTGTTAACTGTGTCGCATTGGTCAATTTTGGTAACACATGGCACTTTGTGCCGACTTGTTTCCATATAACGCTGGTCTATTGCATGATTTTGGTTTTCTCTAATACTTTACACAATGGGGTATTTTCCAACTTGGTGATATTGTCCTATTGATGGCTGAAATTGATTGTTTACACCATTTATCAATTGGTATACACTGTGCACGCGCTTTTTTCACTCATTTGCTGAAAAAAATACATTTGAAATTCATACCACCAAAGTGGGTTCATTCAAACTTCATGTATGTCCCTCCGAAAAAATCAGCCAATAGGAATCGATTTTTTTTAAGGTTCTCATTAGAATGTGACGATATTTTTATCAAGGATAAGCATCAGCGCTATTGCCATGCACTAGGGAATTTCATGAAAGTTCACGACTTAGCAGCGCTTCTTTATTCCGATCAACAGTATTGTCTCAATGGTGTACCTGTCTATATTATGTATCTATAGCTGTAGGTCGACATAACTTGGCAACATTGTGGTTCAACGAGGGTCAAACCGTTGACTTTTGACAGTGGCAGAGTTGCGTACCGTGTTTCGTGCTGTTGATTTTGTGTTATCCGTTTTGTAACCTTTATACAGGGTGACTTTGAAGTTGAGTCATTAATTTTCAGATAATGATTGTAGAAGGAAGATAAACCAAAATATGTGTGTAAAAATAATAAAAAAATAAAAAAAAAATTTACCTTGTTTTATAAAGCATCCTCCCGACAAGTATTTCAGTACGGACCTGTATTTGATCGTGAGGTCTTGGAGCACCGGCATGCCGTCCATATGTGAGGTCTTAAGTCAAATGATTCACGAACCCGTTGTACTACATTAACAAAGGCACGAGGGGTTGGTTGCACTCGATTGGGAAACCGATCCGCATAAACATGTGCCATTTTTTATTTCGTTTGAGCCACGCAACAAACACCACTATCCACTACCGACTGACACTGACTGTATACAACTGAATGAAATAATTGTAAAAACATCGTTCCAAATTCTTTCGCTTTTTTGTTTCCGATGCGATGAACCGATAAGGCGAATTATATCCGTTGTCGCCAAACACGAGCACATAATATTATTATTGAGACAGGGCGGTACTCAAACTTCCAAAGGGCTATAACTTTGTTACTTTAATTTTACCAGAAAAATGGTAAAGGAAAAAAACATTTCTTTTGATCAAATCTACTCACTGTTAAAATAAATGACTCAACTTCGAAGTCACCCTGTATATCGAATTCTTTTGAACATTACAATACAACAAAATGTCTGTAAAAAAGTGTCTTATTGAGGTGTGTTCAAACACAAGTATCAATTCGCCTGATGAAATATTCTTATCAGATCCGATAGATCTTGACACAAGGATTCTTTGGTACCAGGCTGCAAGTATTGAATTCCTACCACTATGTTATACTGTTGTGAAGATCATTTTGATGTAAGTCTATTAACAGAGCTAAAGTTTTTCAAATTATATTAAATCACGGTTTATTTTCAGTGGGCAAATGATGCAGAAAACTGGCAATATTACAAGATATTTGGGCAGAGGTTACGACTAAGTAAAACTCGGCGTGGAACCACACAGGAACCTGTCAGTTCAGAGTTTAGGTACGTCACAATTATTGAGTCCACCATCAAAAAAGAGGAAAGCTGAGATATTAGAAACATTAGGAAAAAAGCTTCACTTCAAGAGAAAAGCAAGGGCAAAATTATTTGATTAATTGCAGCCAGGTACAAGCAGAGATCTGCATCATGATGAATCTTGCCAGCAAAACTCGAGTATGCTACCCCTGAAAAAAGCAACCAAAGGAGTCCAAGTTAAAGTTGATACGAAAACAGTGTCAACCAGCACACTACCTCATACTGCACAGGGATTTGTAGTGATAGCACTAATGGCTCAAGTGGTAGTTCCTCCCCACAGCTATCAAGCACTTCATCAGGAAGCAATGGAGCAAAAGAGGAACTAGAAATATCTAAATTAGAGAACAATAGTCGGTTTTTCTCAGGTTTGCCTGAAGACTGTTTCTATATTGTAAATTTATTAGTTGAAGAAGGTGGATTGGATTACATTGATGTTTTGATCACAATGAAAAAAATTAGGACAAAAGATCAGTTTTCAAGAACAGGAATTGATTTTGGTAAAGGCACAAGTGCCATTTCTGAAATTTTTAATAAAACTGTTGTAGTAATGGCTCCTTTAATGACACAGTTGATTGTTTGGCCTCCCAGTTGCAAAATCAAAAAATTAGTACCAAATCAATTTCAAGCCCATTACAACAATGTACAATCAATTATTGATTGCTTTGAAGTTGAAATCGAAAAACCTTCAAATGCACTGCATCAGGCTAAAACATGGAGTGAATATAAAAAGAGTAATACTATAAAGTATCTTGTGAGTTGTACTCCTAATGTGCTGATAAACTTTATTTCTAGTGGGTTTGGAGGACGTACAACTGATCTACAAATTGTTGAGAAATCTGACTTCATTAATGTGATTCCAGAAAACTGCATAATAAGGGCAGATAGAGGATTCAAACACATAGAAACTATACTGCATAAAAAAAGCGCATCATTATTAAGACCTTCAAGCATTAGTGCGAAACAAAAAATCACCAAAGCAGAAGTTACTAAAACTAAAATAATAGCTGCTTTGAGAGTCCATATTGAACGGCTCATAAGGAGACTCCGTGAATTTGCTATCATAAAACCACATGCCTGTATAAGGTCCAGAATAGTCCTCCTCCTAGGCCAATATGGTGATCATTGTGTGTGGTTTAGTACATTTACAAGAACAGCTCATCAAAAAATAAGTATTATTGCCATGCAAGTCTCGTTTTTTTCATATTTTAATAGTACATAACTGCAAGTGCAAGATTTTTGTTGGTATATTAATACTAACACAGTGAATTTTTTAGCTACACATTGTGCACATCCATAAAGCTAAGTATGAATAATTTTGTAAAACACCAATTTTTCCTTTTGTAGGTTAAAATACTTGTA
Source organism: Acanthoscelides obtectus (assembly GCA_963669975.1). NCBI lineage: Eukaryota > Metazoa > Arthropoda > Insecta > Coleoptera > Chrysomelidae > Acanthoscelides > Acanthoscelides obtectus. The sequence goes on along the minus strand of CAVLJG010000007.1, from coordinate 36,047,524 downwards.
TATGACTTATTGAGGCTGTTCTTTACATAATATAATTTTTTCGAGTATCTATTTATTCCCCTTACTACACATTATCATTTAGAAACCTCAAAATAAATAAATTACTCGAATTTACCAACGCTCTATGACATAAAAATAACTAATTATTTAGTAAAGTGTATACCTTGTGTATTAAATTTTTGAAAAGCTTATTAGATCAACAATGTTATGGAATTCAGGATTATTTTAGCTGGTCAGCTGGTGGTATATATCAATATTTTTGTTCATCTACAAATACAATAAAACATTTGCTACTAATGTAAATAGTTAAAAAAACATTTCATGAATAAGTGCTTTATTCAATCAAATAAACACATAAAATAAATTGGACAAGAATATATGCATAATATAGACTAAATGCATTTGCATAATGTATCACAGTTTGCAAATATTAATCATACATTTTCTGATGATACCTGAATAGAATAAACTAGCAGCTTAACCCGGTGCTGTCTGGTTCAAAATAAATTTTTCTATCTTATATATGTGCCCAAATCTTGGTGCCATTAAGTGTATGTTGTATACATTGTTAACTGATTAATTCAGTTACTAAATCAATTTATTATAAATCAAATTTGAAGATAATAAAAATTTAAAAGTAGGTATTGAAGATATTAGTCTAATAGACTTTGATACATTTATATAAAATATAATACATGAAAGTTTATACCAAATATATTTCAATACACACGAACAATGAGTTCTCTTTCAATCGAATCTACAGGTAATTGTTGACATCACAAGTTGAGTACATTACAGTAGATCTATTGGATCAACAACAAAGTTGCTTTTTGCAGCAAATCCTTACAAAAAGAAATGTCAAGTTCAACTTCCATAATTGATACATCTTTATTCACTTCAAAATTTGGTGATGCAACATAAAATAATCCCTTCTTTCTGCCCGACAATAGCATTTGGAGTTGAATTTGTGCAAAAGGTTTCTTGCCTATGATTCCATCATTTAAGTATTGCTTAAGTGTCAACTCTTTTGATGGGCACTTTATTTCAATACAAAACTCTGCATTTACAGCTTCAGGGCTAGCTCCAAATATAGGATATCTCTTATCTACAAATATTCCTACTTTTTCTACTTTTATTAGTTTATTTCTTGCCACAACCTTCAATACTTTATCCTCTAATGATAATCCCCACTTCATAGCCTTTGTGGACTTGAATTTTGCAGCACCCAAAATTGACTCCACTAAACATCCATCATATGCTGTGCTGCTTCATAAAACTCGATGCAGTAACATGTGCATACCTTATCTCAAACCATGTACCAGTATTGGATGATCTTTTGTTTGATTTAAAATTTCTTTACAAGGCTGATCATTCATTTCTTGCTGATAATACTGAATAAAATTTTCAGCAGTGATGCTGCTACTGTTTTCTTCCAAATTTATTTATTAAATGTTATAGGGATACTTTAACAATAGCATTCTCCTCAGTTTTGTAGTATTCAAATAACATGCCTTTGCTTTTGTTTTCTAATCCTTCTTCTAGTAGTTTTTTTAAGAGAGAATTATTGTGTGATGTAACTGAGGGAACATTCTTAAATAGCTCGTTCAATTTTGCGGCTTTCAATGAAGAACCTACTTTTGCTAAAGTCGGTTTTCGCCAGTAGCACTCAACACTTGTTACAGAAGGTTCTGTAGAACGTCGTAGTAGCCAAAACATCAGAGCTACACCATGCTTGCACCCTCCTAGAAATTAAAATATAGTATATTATAAAGTCACAAGGAATTATTAAGCTCAATACCTTCACTAGCTGGACAGCTATGACACACACTATGTGTAATCTTCTCTTCAGCCTCATTAATGCAGATTGTCACCTGATATCCTTTTTCGTGGATCTTGTGTTCTGGAGTTACTTGGCACTTTACAGTACATATTGATCCCTCTCGCATCAGCTGGACAAATCCGATAGCTTCATCCCCATACGATTGCTTGCAACTTCTAGGAACAAAATGGTTACTAAAATATATTTCCTCACAGTCGGAAAAGTACCCACCTTTGTGTTTTCACATTTCTCACATTTGCTTTGACAAAGTCTTCATTGTGTCGATAGTATTCATCGATCATCTCGTAATCTACTTTCGGTAAATCCGAAGAATCTGCTTTCACGAAGTTTTGTTCCATATTTTAATTGTGTATTTAAAAAGCTAAATTCCAAATCAGTCACTGCGCACGCTGCACAAACTAAATCACAATACCAAATCATCAACAACAACGTCAGAATGCATCATAACCTTTAAATTATCTGTCAAAAAGCAAAGACACGCTCCGGACGAGTCTGTAGAAAATGGGAATATCTGCTGTCCTTGTCACACTGTAATCGCCGAACAAATGTAGAGTCACATTCTAAGAAGGGGGCGGAGAAAATATTACTACGTCACGCCAGATATTAATACGTCACACACTTGGCGGCAAATTTTATTTTTAAACTTTTAAGCCGAGTTTTTGTTACTTCTTGTTCAAATAAAAATGTAAAATTACTCAATATATAATTTTTAGATGTAGAACTTCAATTTGGAACCAAACATTTTTTTTTGAAAATACCCCATTGCGCGTAATTCAAAAGCGGTTTGACTGTATACTGAGTGCTTTGTACCATCCTGACACAAGCCCACTGTTCGTCCCCTATCAAACTCGTTAGGTTATAAACAATTTTCTCGCTTTCTCACTCTATGCATGATGAATAGATTAAATTAGCTCTTCACAAGGTATTTGTACGACGATCACATCCCAACTGTATCTACAAAACACAACTTTCTGTTACTTTTTACGTAAAAACAGATCATATCACAAAATCCATTCGCTTGTCTTTAGTACTTAACTAAACAAGAATATACCTGGGAACTCTTTGTAATGAGTTCATTACTGCTGAGTTTTCCTCTTCTAATGTCACTTAAGGTACAGATACACATGCTCATAAAACAGCATGCCTATGAGAATGCTTGAAAATGGCATGCTCTTGAAACTGATGCAGTTGCTTGTGTTTAGCATGCTTGTTTAGAGCATGCTCTTCTCGATCTTGCTCAAAGCAAACACTCCGAATACATATGCTATTTAATAACAAGCTTTCTGTCAGTGTTCCATTGCAAAAATGGAAAACCAAGTGCTCAGAAGAGGCATGCTTATTTATAGTTAACAGTAGCAATTGCTCATTAATAGCATGCTTATGTGCTAGATTTGAGCACGTGTATCTGTACCTTAAGTGTATGTGGAACTTAAAGTTACTCTCCTGTAATTGACTCAGCAACTGACCCCCTCACTTTGAGTTCCCAATGCAGTAAGAAGTGAAATAAGAATGTCCAGATGGTATAAGCATTGATATTGTACATAAGCGATTTTATAAAACAAATTTACTATAAAAATGCCTGAAGCAATGCCTAGTTTCACTTGTAGCTGACACCTCCTTAAAATGCACTGAGGTAGTGCTTCCACTCTTAACTTTTTTTTGGTGGTAACCATATGTATTTAAGCTATTTGAGTTGAAGAGGCGGTGAAAATGTTCTTTGATGTTTACATGGGAATTGAATAGTAAAACAGTTATCTTTGAACTGAATACTTAGACAGTTATCTTTGAAACAAACTGTACATTCAAAGCTTAAGTCGGAGATCGCCATGGATTTTCGATTGTGTTAATCAAGTTATACTCGTATAAATAGGTAGCCAAGAATAGTATGCCTGCACTTACCATCAAAGCCCCATTTCTCGTTCCTTCTTCTGTATGTTTTATTAGTGTATACTTTGGCTACTTTATTATGATCTATCCTGTTTCTTCGGGAATCATTTGAATTCTGGCTGACTTTCACGATGTTTTTCTTTATGGACTCGTAATTATGTGCAGGTGGCTGGTTTTGGTAGTACCTCTCATCTAAGGCAACCGATTTGTCTGACTCCGAATCTGAACTGGACCCATTATCAAAGTGTATTGACTTAGTTTGTCGAATCCCACATTGCAAACCTCACTCTACAATTTTTAAATATTAAGCTTGTGATAGAATAACTTAGGTCCATAACTATATCACTAACACGGTTTCGTTTTCAAAAATAGAAAGCAAAAACTGCTTAATATCTTCAAAAAAAATTTTATTGGATAATGAAACGAGAGCTAGGTATATGCATTTTCTGTACATGTGGGATTATTTTTTCAGTTATCCATTTGTTATTCGTTCATTTAATTTCATATTTTGTGCAGACAGTAGTTTAAATGTTTTATGGACCTAAATATGGTTTCTGTCTTCTGTTATTTCAACTTCCTTCATACGCTACCCGTATGGTGAAGTATTGCACTCGAGGGTTGTCATCTTCTAACGACTACTGAGTGTATGCGTTGCCTTTAAAATCGTAACAGAAAGTAACATATATTGTTCTTAGGAATAATAGTCCACTTACCTGTATTTCAGATAGTATATCCATGTTATCGCGATAACTCACTGCACAGTACTGTGTAAGTCATTTCAATTTTGTTCATAATATCACATCACTTATAAGCTTTGTTCGATACAGGTCAGGTTATTCTACATACTCTGCTGATTATTCCTATAGCAGATTAATAATAATGGTATGTAATGACTTTTTATAATATTCTCTAGCAACGTTATCCTTATCAGCAAAAAATCAGGACAGGTATGTTTGGGTAAGCGACTGATATACAGGGTGTTCCTTAATAATATGAGAATATTTAAGAGTGTGAATCCACATGAAAAATTAATGTTAGTCTGCTTTATAAACTATGGTCCAAAAATGTGTCCTTACAAAAACTCGGGGTGTTGAAGTTTTAAAAAAAAAATGGAAATTAATTAACGTCTTCAGAACCGCTTCAGATACTTCACTGATATTTAGTGAATGTTAATAAAGTTGCATATGTTTCAATGCTAAAACTATTTTTATCTTTAACAGTGGCGTGCGTACGGGTATTGACTTCGATATTTTTTAAGAAAAAAATTGTGCGCCAATGGTTTTTTGCCAAATAAAAATTATTTTTGAATTCCCCGTTCAATTTAAAACAAATGATCCGCCGTTTTCGAGTAAAAAAAATAAAAAACCGTTCTATTGTCCGAGAAAATTAATGTAATAATTGAAGAATGCAGTTTAGCAATAAATATATACGTATAGTTGCTCTGGAATATATCACTGGCATTTGACATCTCACAAGTCTCTGTTATTCAAATCTGTTCGCTGTGACATCTTTTTCATTATTTAGTTTTAACAATCTTGTTAATAATGATGAATTATTCAAATGCAGAAATGGCGGAAATGTATTACGTGTATGGCCTTGCTGACGGTAATGGTGAGCAAGCCAGACGGATTTATAACCAGAGATGTCCCGATCGTGCTTTGCAAGATAGTCGAACATTTTCTAATATTCATCGCCGTCTTGTTGAAACTGGTTCTGTCCGAAAAGGAACATCTGGAGGTAGACCACTAAGTGTGAAAACACCTGAAATTGAGGAAGCAGTGCAGCACGAAGTCGAAGAACATCCTGAAACGAGTACGAGGAAGATCGTTAGACTCTTATATATTTGCCATCAAATTGTTTGGAGAATTTTAGTGGATTTTTTGTTATATATACTAAGTGACATATAAATCCGAACACCCAGTTTAAATGGTTTTATTTTAATAAAAGTTGGTGAATGTATTTATCTTGTAAATAACAAGTGGAATATTTTTCAGCCTTATCAGTTGGACATTCCGGTTTTTATACTGCTTTTTTTAATTCACTAACGCTCTAAAAATGAATATTTCAGCCGCAGTAAAGAATCAACGTTGGCGGATTTTGGTTCTTGACATCCTTTACGATCGGTTACGATGCCTAGAGTACGTAGACTTCGGAAAGCTGGACTTTCTTTTCGGGCAATTGCAGTTAGAGTGCAAAGAAGTGTAGACACTGTGGTTGGGTGTTGTCAGGCATGGCTTTAAGAAGGCCGTACGCAAAGAGCAAGGGGCACTGAACAACAGACCGTGAAGATCGCCGCCTAAGATTATTGGCCTTAAGGGACCGTTTCTCCACTACCAGGTCAATTGCAAATGAATGGTTTGCAGAACACGGAAGACCTATTGGCATGCGAAGTGTTTACCGGCGAATGAGAAGTTTTGGCTTGTTTTCATACCGGCCACACTGGGTCCTCCCTTTAACTCGAGAACACCGACGTAATCGCCTTGAGTGGTGCAGACAACGGTCACTCTGGGATCGGGAATGGAACAGTATTAATTGTCTTTAGTGATGAGTCTCGATCTTGTTTAGGCATGCACGATGGTCGTGTCAGGCTTAGAAGGCGACGTGGTGAAAGGAGAAATCCACAGTTTTTTGTTGAAAGACATGTTCATCACACTGTTGGAGTTATGGTTTGGGGTGCTATAGCTTATGGTTTCAGGCCACCTTTAATCTTCATCAGAGGTAACATGAACGCGCAGCGTTATATCCACGAAGTTCTAGAACACCATCTTTTACCCTATCTTGACACCCTGGCAGATCCAACTTTCCAACAAGATAATGCCCGACCACATATTGCAAGAGTCACAATAGACTTCTTTCAACATAATGAGGTCACATTGGTACCATGGCCACCAAGATCTCCCGACTTATCCCCAATTGAGCACGTGTGGGATATGATGGGTAGGAGATTGCTCAATTTGCAACGTCCTCCTCAGACTCTAGAAGCACTTCGAGAGGAGTTGGTGGTTGCCTGGAATGAGATATCACAGGAGGACATTGACCACCTGATCAGAAGCATGCCTAGGCACGTTGGAGAATGCGTAGCAAATCAGCGTGCATCCACACATTATTAAAGGTCAAAGAGCTTTAAAGCAGTGCAATCATTTTGAAATTTTTATCATTTACTTATTATGCTTCATTAAGTACTTATACAAAATTTTATTAAAATAAAACCATTTAAACTGGGTGTTCGGATTTATATGTCACTTAGTATACTTACCATATTTTAAGAGTACAGGCATTACTTCCCATTGATTTTCCAAAGCATGTGACCTTTTGTCAGTGGTATCTTCAAAAAATTAAACAAAATCCGCAACTTAAAGCAATGATTCTGTTCAGGGACGAAGCTAATTTTTCTCGAAATGCCATTCAGAATTTCCACAATAGTCATTTGTGGGCAGAAGAAAATCCCTATGCCGTAACCGAAATCAATTTCCAACACCAAGTTTCGGTTAACGTATGGGCTGGAATTATTGGCAACCACTTTATTGGCCCATTCTTCGTGCCGGGACGACTTGACGGACAGACTTACCTCAATTTTCGTCAACAACAGTTGCCTTTGTTGCCTGATGATGTTCCGTTAGTAATAAGAAACAATATGTGGTACATGCATGATGGTGCACCAGCGCATTTCAGTGTAGCGGTTCGTAATTATTTACAAACTGTTCATCCAAATCGTAGGATTGGCTGCGGAGGGCCTCAAGAATGGCCACCAAGGTCCCCAGACCTCAACAATTTAGATCTCTTTTTATGGAGCTTAAGATACTAGTGTACACAAGTCCAATCAACACTGCAGAGGCATTAAGAGAAAGAATAGTTGCAGCTTGTGATCGAATAAAAAACACTCCAGGATTATTTCAACCAGTGCGCAATTCCATGAGAAGGAGGGCGGAAGCATGCAAACTAAGTGAAGGGGGCCATTTTTCAACCAATTTTTGTAATCATTCTGTTGGTTTTAATGTTATGTTTATGTCATCAGTTGTTGTTGTTCATTACCCCTAATGTGTTTGATTTTTCCAATTAAATTAATAATAATTTTGAAAGTTAGACGGTAGAACGGTTTTTATTTTTTACTCAAAAATGGCGCATCAAAAGAAAACAGCTCCAGAGAGATCATTTGTTTTAAATTGAACTGGAAATTCAAAAATAGTTTTTATTAGGCAAAAAAACCATTGACGTACCATTTTTTTCTTAAAAAATATCGAAGTCAATACCCTCACGCATGCCACTGTTAAAGCAAAAAATTATTTTTGCATCGAAAAATATGCAACTTTATTAACATTCACTACCTACCGAATATCAGTGAAATATCTGAAGGGGTTCTGAAAATATTAATTAATTTCGATTTTTTCCTAAAACTTCAACACCCCGAGTTTTTGTAAGGAAACATTTTTGGACCGTAGTTTATGAAGCAAAACTAACATTAATTTTTCATGTAGATTCACACCCTTAAATATTCGCATACCATTAAGGAACACCCTGTATAGAGGATAGACAATGCCGTTCATTCATGATTATGTATTTGTCCATTTTCCAACATTGCTTGGTAGCCAGCGGGACTGATGAGGAAAACAAAATGGCTACCGCGGTGAAAGGGATGACAGTTCAACCAGTGACGCATCATAATGATAATTCTAACGCACTTCCCCCAGCATATTTTGGAAACTGATGGCATTTCTCGAACACCAAAGGATATGCCGATAATATGTAGGCTTAGTGTATATCCTAAAAGGAAAACGGACGTACTGCAAATGTAGAATTGATTCTGAAATTCCGATTTTGAGCAAAATTATAAAGCAGTCGGACGGCGTTCCCAGGCCACTGGAGTTCCTAACATCAAGTTTTTAATTTTAGTTGCCGGTCAAGAGACAACCCTTCCGCTTCAAGCTGCTGACTGTTTACCGTGCAAACACATCACCGGAGCACCATGGTCAACAAAAGATAATGCTCGCATACACAATAAATGCAAATTATGAATGAAACTAGGTATAGTAAGAAAATAGCCCAAACGTCGCCAAACTTCTGGCAAGTTTTTGATATAGGTACGCTGCTCTTGGAACTGTTACGTTATTCGCATGAACACTGCTTCAGATCCATGGTCGCCGCTGCGGCATCATGCCCTTTAGCGGCATATGTATTTTGGATGAAGCTGTGCTCATTTTTAAAGTGTGTACAACTACAATATACGACAACATTCGTTTGTTCGGTGTTCCACCTGTGAATGATGACAACAGGATAAGTACCACTACAGCAACATTCCAATGTTTGAAGTGGAAACCGGTATCTCTATCCCTATTTATTGCTAATGGTCCGCAGGGTAATTAAGTTAAGAAGCTATATAATGACAAATGAAAAACTTGCTGACTAGATAACTGCTAGCATACAAATAGTTCATCCCGCGTTTGTTTGCTGTGAGCGTCACCCATCGCGTCTGTGTATAGCCTAGTTTCCCATCTATTATATGTGATATACTTCACCAAGCAAAGATTTTTCTTTTTGTGTCCCACATTTTGAAAATTCAGCAAATTGCATATGTTATTTCCAGGATAATTGAGAAAAAATCAATGGGGAATTGATTTCTCGCTTTGCATACCTACATCTGAGGTGACTGTATTTGAGACAAGAAGCCAAGGGAAGCGTCATCAACACAGATTAATAGCATAAAACTCCTCACTAAGCTCCTAGGTACTGCCAGTTCTTTCCAGCTATAGTATACAACTTAAATGTAAAATTAATATAAAAAAGACTTACTTCAACGACTGGCGATAAATATTTGATAATAAAAATGGAAGTCTCTTTCATCGTGCCTTGTGTCGTAATTTCTAACGCTTTTTTTTGGTTCTAGAAGCTCACATGTGACCTTAAAATCACCGAAACGTCATATTTTTAATAAATGTCTAAAGTTGACCGAACTCAAAGAATCTATAGCTTGATGTGGCAGATGAAATATACGTGAAAACCCTAAACGTAGATAATGATGATGATGCAAGCAGAAACCTCAAATCCGACCGCACGGCATTCTAAGATTTTTTGACAGTCGTGACTGTACTTGACATTCCGAATTAGTATAAGGCTTTATTCGTCTGTAACAATGGAAGAAAATATCTAAATTTAGGCTAGCCCAGCTCTGTACTATGTTGAGGTTTACTACAAGGACACCTTCAAGATTGCCTGTGTATTTGTGATCTGGTGGAAACTTGTTGCGTGAGAGGATCGAATGTCTAGATTTCGAATGGAAGTCAGTTTAACGCTTTAAAAGGTTTCATGTGGCTATTTCGTACATTAGATGTTGCTCCAAGACACTTCACTATGTTTTAACGGGTACACTCAAGTATTTTGTTACATTGTAGGAGTCGCATAGTCAGAGGCCTAACTACAGCGGCATAGTGACTGCTTTAGGCAACTTAAAGACGTCTTGTTATTCCGAGTTTTGAACTGTCTAAAGTTATCAGAGCTGGGAAAACCTTATCCTCACTGTTCCACAGTCCGACTTCCTTGAATTGATGGAGCGGTCGGACAGGCCAATCCTCGATGTACGAACTTCAACAGTGTTGGTATTGGTGGCAGAAGCCTGACCGATAGCAGGTTTAACGCACGACATCACCTCTCATATTTCCACAAGGATTCGATCACCTACAGCAACAGAAAAAAAATAGAAACTAAGCCCAACAGCGTCTCTTGGTAATTTGAGATTTTCTGTGTGACAATTTGGGAAAACTCTTCATATCTGTGATCTGGACGAAGACTTATTTCTTGGACAAATTGGTCTAGGCAGAACCCGTTTCCAACGCTGATTTGTTGCTAGCACTCATGGTGTTCCCAAAGAAAAAATTTCTAATAGAACTCCATGATTGCCACGATTGACAAGATATGTTCGTGCCAGAACAATTCCTCGGTGATCTGTACCAATCGGAATGGACGGCTCTGTGGTGGAGCATGGTCATCCATTAGGACCAGACAGCGCTAGGGAGCTTCTTGCTGGTCAAATAAGCATTAAACTGTACCAGATTGTTACGTCCCCAAAACAGTGATAACCTTCAGATCCTCCATCAGAGCAGAAGTCGTTGCTAGTCTCTTACGTGCAGCTCATCAAAAGAGATGATCGGCTTGGGGCTCTCTTAATTCCTGCATCATAGCACCTTCACCAACAAAACTGCGGATCGGATGGATTTAACAGGGAAATGAGGTTGATATGTAATGTCTAAATCAACACCAATACCTGGGGAATACCTGGGATGATATTGTGGGATGAAGAGGATAATCCGTCAACTACTATGGATATCTATTGGCCGGAGAGGTTGACAGCCTCCCATCTGCTAAGCTTCCCTGGGAGGCCATAGGATGGAAGCCAGCATGACATGACACATCTGATAGAAAACTTTCGCGATATCAAGAGCAGCGATATGAGCCTCATCATATGACTGGACGAACTTACTCTGCAGTTACGTGACGTAGGCTTAGTCTCTTGTTGATCGCTGCTAATCAAGACACTCCAGAAGCTCTCCGTACTTCTCTTTCACCTCACTTATAAAAGAAAGCAGACTTTTGTACCTGTTGATCCTGCCAGACACGAGCAAATTTCCAATTTTCTGAGGAAGTACCAGATTCATGAGATAGCCGGAAGATACGTGAAAGAACTGAAGCAAGCTTTTCTTCAGCACATCAGTAGGAATCAAGTCCGGAACAGAAGCTTCATTGATGTCGAGCATCCGTCCTATGTCTGAATGTCACTTCCACATAATGTACCCTTTGAATCGATAGCACTCGGGCGTTAAAGGAGACGTCTATGGTGGAGTTGACATCAAATATTTTGGTGAGCATTTCTTTCTTAGCCCTTTATTTGCGCTCGTTCCATCCTGGCACATAAGCTTTGGAAGGCTACCTTTTGGCCAGCGTCCAGAAAATCTGATTGCCATTGCGCTGCGATATTGCCTTATGCCCAAATATTGCATTGCATTTGGCATTGTGAACCGTATCGTTATATCTGTTTTCTAGAATCGTCGTTGGCTAGTCATCTGTTGTCTACAGTGGGGTTTTGTAAGGAGGTTATGCGATTCTGCTTTATAATCATGGAATCATCAGCATGAAGGATAACTTTTCAATACTACTTTAACCAAACTTCTGCACTAAATTCAGTGCATCAAATTTAAACTTTCACTCTCATTCTGTAAGCGGTCTGCCTAAGAGCCTTCCGCCCATTGGCACCAACTTTCGCAGTTAAATGACTCCATGGATTGTGGCTAGCTTTTACACCAAAAGCTCTTGCTATGTGGCAACTGCTCGTTCCAAAAAGAAAAGTACACCCTTTAGCTGCTACCTGGAAAAAATATATTCACTGTAAAACACATAGAAGTAACATCCCATAACATTCGCAGCTCAAAGTGGCTGCGGAGAACTGAGTAAACTTCTGAAATGCGGGACGCTTTCATAACTGCGCCACAAACTAACGAACAGACAGCCGGTATTCGGCAAACAGCTTAGTCGGGATCGCTGTTTGAACAATACTACTCGCTACACGAAGGACTTTTGTTGTGAGCTGGAACTATGGCGATTTGTGGAAGGGTCAAAGGAAAAGTCTACAGCTGCAGATATTAATGTTATTTTCATGCTGTCATTTAGCTTAATCGCATATCAATGATCGTTACATTTAAGCAGTATTATACGGATACTTTGAAACATCCAGAAGCCCCAAACTCAAGTGAATGTAATATAAAGCAGATTTGGCATATGGACTTGTTCTTGGTTGTGTTTTGAATCAGCTGGCATTGAAAGCCGTTTGCCATTATTTATATCATACTCAATAAGGGTGGTTACATTAAGGATAGCTAAATGGCGAGCTATGATCAATGTTTTATTTCTCACGTATTCTCAAACAATTCCGAATATAAACATCAGCTGTCAAACTGACATAACGCAGCAAACAGCATACAGTTTTAAGAAGCATCATTAGTTACCTCTAAGTGTTTTTGTTATGAATATCCATCTAGGGCGAGTGTATAGCTTAGGCATAAACTAGTATTTATAGTTTTCTATGTTTTTATTTTCGGCCAAGGTGGCCGACCTTGATTACAGAAAGACGTAAAATACAATACAAATGAACATAGTTTGCATGAATCATGATTTTTATTTGCTTCCTCAACGTGTTTTACATAACATTTGTTCGACAGCTCATACGTAGACATTTCGCAAAGCTATGAAGCCAAATGGTGACATTTACATGCTATTGAATCAAATGTGTCATATGTCAATTTACAAGATAGCTTTCAAATACATAAAATTTCATTTAAGAACTGGCATATATGGTAAAAACGAAAATTACATGGCAAATGGCACAGATCTAATAAGATACCTATTTTCCCAATTTTGTGAAATAACTAAAAAGCGGCAGTGTCATCTCCTGTTCTGGGCCTCCTCAAATGTAAACAATATAGATCTTACTTATTATAAACGATTAAATTGTTGTGGGTAGACTTTCAATAGTATCTTATTCACTTTTCTCCGTCGAATATTCGTATAGCATCTTCAATCAGTCCTTCAACCCTGGTCCTGAAGGGGCCATAATACCAAATCTTTTCAAGTTCATCCTTTCTATCACCAGTGAAAAATTTTCTGGACCTCACTTATCACTCATCATCTCTTTCTTGAATTCATCTGGCATCAGTAGGAATTGCCCGTACATCAAAGCTGTGCATATAATACTAGGTTCTGCTTCTCGACATGAGTCTTTCAGCTGCTCCAGGGTGAATATGTTTCCAGCGTCAATTTCGTAAGAACTTAAGATATTAGTTAATTCCTTGTAGTACACTTCGATCAGATCCTTGACATGTTTAGTCTTGAGGTACGGTCTGTATTGGCGTAAAGAAGGAACATAAGGTCTACTGATGGAGAACAGTACCTTGTCAGCTGGAAGTCTATGAGGTACGCAGAGGGTGTTTGAGTTGCTTGATCTTCTTTGTACATGACGTTGGCTGAAAATATAGCAAAAATTTCACAAAACAAATATTCAAACATCATTGAGATGATACAAATACTTTGGTAAAATTTAAATCTAACACCCTTCATTACAAGTTTGTATTTAGCTTAACCTATAAGTCGTTATTTAAGTTTGTGTGGGACAAATGTTGAAACAACAAGTTCAGCTGAAATTTTCTTTGCACGTTTTGTTCGCGTGACAAAACTGATGAATTGAATGACGCCATTTTGAATCCGATAAGGCGGGTGTTAAAATCATCGATTTATCATTTATAAAGTATGGGTATAAAATGAAGGAACGGAAGAGAGAATAATCAAAGTGACGCCATGCTTAATCCAATATGGCGGACACCGCAGAATGGGCGATTTATAACTCCCATAGTCACCGCTTTAACATGGGTGTCAGATGAAGGAGCTGAGTCAGAGGAACGCAACAAACAAATTGACATCATCAAATAACGATTTATTATTATCACCGTGAGCCCGTATGATATATAACTCAAACCCATCGAATAAGGACGTTTTGATTTTTGATTGGTGATCTGGTCCAATTATTAAGTTAGTTAACGATTATATAAAATAGATGCTCGTCTATTGTAAATATGTCAAATTGCTTGAACAGGTGTCCGTTCATATACAGCGTAATGCATTTTAACAGCCAGAGCGGAGAACTGTGTAACACTCCTTTATTTGTACATTTGAGGCGATGGAGCCTCATTACCGTTTAAAAGTTATGAAGTTTTGAATTTTTGTCTAATTTATATTAAACTGAATAAACATATTATGTCGCTTGTACTATGGCCCTTAACTATCGTTTAGGTCATCGTAGCCTATGAACATGGCCCAAAGAAGCGCCCGACTATATTATGCTCCATTTGGGCTTTAAGTACAATTTCCATCGTCACAGCCATGATGCCAGCATCCTAGTTATGCCGGTTTTCGCCGTCTTGCTGATTTTAGGCTAAGCAAACTCTTATTTTCGAAATTTGAGCCTAAGTATATACACAATTCGTATCTGACCTAACCCCGGGAGCTGGGTGTCGCCTTGCTGGGTAGCTGGTCTGACAGAAGGGTAGTACTACCGTAATTACAAATTTCCCAATAACAAAACGCCTTTCACTGATAATACCAACATCTACAATCCCAACCCCATATAAACGTCAATACTTAGTTTCCAACCGCTCCAGAAATTTATCTGAGAATGATCAAAAGCCGCTAAAACATCAAAAAACAAAGTTTTAGCGAATCTTATTCTTATATCCCGTAGCTCTGCCGTCATTGGTTTTGGATCTATTCTCAAAAACTACATTGCTTTTTGGTCCTTGGCACAGTGGTAACCTTTTGTAAAACTTTCATCAGTATGTAAGCGGTGTTGTGTCCTGATCTTATACGATGAAGTTGACAGAAGACCGCTACGTCTCTGGCTCTTAACTCCTTGACATTTTGCAATATGGACAGATAAGTGATGCGCCAGCATTACGGTTGATCCGTCAAGGAGTCGGAATAATAAGTATTCACAGAGCAAATTAGCAATGACTTTGTGGACATATATGCATAAAAGCAAGCAAACTCAAATAGACATGTTGCTTTCCGTTTCTGTAACTATGACCGACAGAAGATGTTTCGTGCTCGTTAGCAGCTCATCACTGCTGTATAGCTCTAGACCTGGAGACAAACAAATAGAAAGCGGATATGGATTCAAAACATTGTGCGCAAGTACGAGCCCCTTCCCACTTCAGTTGACCCAACTATTGAAATCTTAGTTTTTTTTCTTATCAAACACAAATAATAAAAATGTAGCAGGGTGTTATAGGTTTAAAATATTAACAATGAATATTTTGATAATATAAACTATATAACTGCTTATCAAGTGAGTATAAAGAATATAGCCTAAGCAATTTTAAAAAAGGTTAAAGATGAGTTTAAAGCAGTCGGATGGCTAAAATTTTACTTTATGCATATCCACAGGTAATTGATTGTTTCCTTTCTCTGATAAGTGTTATATTCTAAGTTTTTTTTTCGTCTCTCCCTATAGTTTGTGTCAATGTTTTCCAGGTCGGGTTGAAAAACAGCATAAGCTGACACTCCACCTTTTCGTCACTGTTCCTTTTAAACCAATTATTTTGTAATCGTGTGACGAATAAAGGCCATTTATTATTATTATTATTATTATATATAGTAGAAAACACCAACTTCATCACTCCCTAATCAAATTTGCAGCATAAAAATAACACATGTTGCAATTAGAGCATATCAACATATTTTCATTTCAATGCAAATAAGACTATAACGCATAGGTGGCTGTGAAAAATAAAATCCATGACAATCGTTTTTATTAACCACAGCTGTCAGAATACGTTTAAAATAGTTTTGGGTAGTTAAGGTTTTCAAAATGGGTAGAGGAAAGGTTATTAGTGAGAAAATGCAGGTACCGATAATTAAATTTTTAATTCCGGGAAATCAAACTCAGAAATTGCAACTTTGTTAGACTTATCGCGGTACAGTGTGAGAAATATTGTTAGAAGATATAACGTAACTGGTTTAGTTAATATTAAGCCACGATATGTGAAAAAAAAGTAATATCACAAATGCCGACCGAAGAGAATTAAGAAGAATAATCGTGAAAAACAGGCGTGCCAATTATTTAAAATTAAGTGATCTGTGGAGTGACGCTGTTGGAAGGAGAATTTCGAGGTCCACAACTCATAGAGAGGCCCACAAGCGGGGATTTAGCACTTGCAAGGTAAGTTTTCTTATAAAAAAAATGAAGTGAAAACCCTAAAGTTGCACAACTTGTTTATAGACCAAAGAAAAGCCACTATTATCTCTACTGCAAAAGAAAAATCTGCTTAGATAGGCTAAAGAACATAGACCATGGACACCTCAGCAATGGTGTGCAATACAATGGAGTGTTGAGGCCCGATTTGAAGTTTGTGTTGGTGACAGTCGCAGTAGAGTTATTCGCAAAAAAATGAAGCATTCCATATTGACTGTCTGAAGAGAAAAGTGAAATTTCCAGCATCCAGTAGGGTTTGGGGCAGTATGTCATCAAAAGGAGTAGGAAAACTTCATTTTATTGAGGGAAATGTGGATTCAGAGAAATATTTCGCAACTTTAGAAGCATCGCTTTTACCAGTGATGGAAGAATGTTTGACATCCGGCCAAGATTTGTGTTTCAGCAAGATGGTGCAGCGTGTCATACCTCAAAAAGGCTATAAAATGGATGGAAGAAAATAATGTACCAGTTTTGAAATGTGTTTCTAGCAGTCCAGATCTGTCACCTATTGAAACGGGCACGAGATGAAAAAGGTTCTACGACAACATCCTGCTCGTACAATCACCGAACTGAGACAAAAGCTTCAAGAAATATGGGATTATTTTACACCATATTTTTGCAAAACTTGGTGAACACTATGCCCCAAAGATTTCAGCGTAATAAAAAATAAACGTGATGTTACCCAATGGTAATCTTTCAATTGTGCTTTGTTAACGTCGCGCATTTATTCGCACATTGTATATTTGGTCAGATGTTCTATTAGTTATAGTTCTAAGTGATTTCAAATATGTATTTTTTATAACTAGAGTGTATCTAAAATGTTTTTGAGAAAATAAATTGTTTTAGAAGTAAATAGTTTCGTCATGTTTAGTTTATAAAGGTATATTTTGGTACAAATCTTGAAGTGGGCCAACTGAAGTGGGAAGGGGCTCGTAGATGAAAATCTCCGTTAAAATCTGACTATCGCCACCATACGGTAAAGGTGAAAGAGGCCAGCGCTTTCTGCGGTTCGTTATGGTTACAGAGATGGAAAGCAAATATATTCCATGGAATGAGGATGTAAAATCAGCTTGGCAATACATTGGTAGGAGACGATCGTCATGTTTTCACTTATTTGCGCTCAATGTTTTGAGATCCTTACCTACCATGTCTGCTTCCCGTTTGTCTGTTTCTAGGACTAGACCTTTACCAGCACCGATGACTTGCTAACGAACACGAAACATCGTTGTTTGGGGTTGGTCATTGTTACAGAGGCGGAAAGCAATATTTCCAATTCAGTTAGCTAGCGAACAGAAAGATCGACGGAAAAGACATACATGATTTTGCGTCACTTTTGAAAATTTTCGCGAATACTTCTCGCCAGTTGGTGTACAAAGTAAGGGCGCCTTCTTCTTTGAGATGGATGTTTGTCGCATTCCGTGTCACTTTTTGAGTCCTAAGCCCGTATGACATGATCAAATTTTCATCATATCTATTGTACAATAATTGAATGAATGTGCCGCACCATTACTGCATACTTTGACATTCACCTAGGATGTGTTCTAAATCATTGATAGTGCGTACATCGCAAAATATATCTGCGACTTCGTTCTCTCAACAAAACGAGATTGTGTTTACACAACATAGCCTTCACCGATATTCTTCATGTGGTATTCTTCAGCTGACAAATTACAAAAGATAGTTAGATTACAGTTGAATGCGAAGGAATTTTTAACAAAGTACATAATTAATAAATCAAACCATTTCTCACACACCCCCGCATCCCAATTTCTATTGTCAACCACGTTAGCCACGGTAAGCTGTTATGTATAGAATCTTAAAACACTCTAGAGAACAATGTTTGCTGGACAGAATTGTCAACAAAGTATTGACAGAAATGATGACAAGTAACTCGTGTGGTTTCTGATTGTTATGAATACGCACGTCCTTGTCCAATATTTAATCATAGCAACGGCGAGAACAGCAAGCCTGTCTATTGTTCTTTGCCAACGTATTTTCGAAGAAGAATAAGATGAAAAATTTGATCGTGACATCCGAGCCTTAGGGCTGCCAGGGCAAGTATGGCATTTTGACAAAAACGACTCGTATCCAGAGAATGGACGGCATTTTTTTATTGGAATGCCTTACTCACTGGCTATTTATGACCACCAATCCTAGACGACTTGAAGTAATATTCTCTTAGTCTGTAATAGTAGAATAAAATTTCACAAAACCTTGTTTACCTTAAAAATTAGATATTTTTTCCTTGGCAGCCACTTACCTCCCCACATGTCTCCATGACTGTAAACATTCCTTATCTTATCAGATTTTTGTACGAGTACATATATCCTGTCAGATGCCTCGTAGATCTTCTCCTTAAGTGTATCAAGTCTTCACCTTCGGACTCGCCCAGACACCTGGGCAGAATGTACTCACCAACACATTTTTTGTAAGATCTCTGAAGGATCTAATATCTTCTCTATCCAAAAAAGCTGCTTCAGCTACACCTTCCGGAAATTCTTCATCAGTCTTACTATCTTTCCAGTCTTCTCACTAAGCTTTTCTTCAAAGATGATAGACATAGCATGCAGTTTTGCCAACTTTTTAACAGTTGTTTCCAACCAGTTGTAGGAGACTGGTATATGAAAGTTCCAGGAACTGTATCCGTCAACTGACAAGTCTTCAAAAAGGAGCTTGTCATTGCCAGCGAAGTAACACTTTGGGCAAACATCAGTCAGCTCCTCTAAACCAAGTTCTTCGCACTTTTTTAGCAGAGTTTCAAAAAAGAACTGTTCTTTTCCAAAAGGCACCATAGAGAATTCTCTAAGATCTGGGTTGTCTTTATCAACTATTTTTGCAAATAAGCGGTGAGTTTCCGTTTCTGTACCATTTCTAGCAGTCAGCTTTATTTGTAATACTTTCCGAGGTTTCCAGGTAGATCTTGAGCAGGCACAGCCTCAAAACTTATCAATTCTGCTTCTTTAGTTTTGTAGATATGCTTTAAATAGCATAACATTCTTCTCTATACAGCACTGGATATTGAATGCATTCTTCAACTTCTAACGCCGATTTTTGGATATCATCAATATTTTCTTCTTACATGAATGATATAACCTCTCAAACTTTGCATATGGTAAGAACAGCCTTAGCTGGGTGCTAAATTGGTCTTTGTGAGGTCATATTTTGACAAAGTCTTGTTGTAATAGTTTTCAGTAATGTCACTAAACGCTCTCAATCGCACATCAGTATCTACGTGAAGAAGTATTTCACATAGAACGTCATATACAGCTGGTATTTTCAAAGAGTCTTTGTCAACATGAAATATTGTTCCACATGATTTGTTCCCAATTTTGCTAACATCAAACTCAGCCAGCTTCAGTATACCATCATTGAATTCATCTTTACTTAACTTCGTCAACTCAACCGTGGGCATTTTGTCTACGACATACTGATACTTGCTTTTGTCTATGAAAGTGTTATCTAATTCACTATCACACAGCACTGAGTGGCTTTTTAAGAACTTATCTGAAATGCTCATGTTCACATATACGCCGTGCACTTGAAATAATTGAGAGCTATCTGTGCGCTGTTATTTGATACTTTCAGCCTTGGGACCTTGATAAACAAGGCAAATTAGATTGTTAGCCACAATAAAAATACTGAGGAAGTGACATGTGAGAAATACACCTTTTTTGTCAAAATATACCCAACAATTTAAGTGTGGCTAAATTATGCTGATGCAACGTTGCATTTTCTCTTAAATGTTAAGTGTCTGTGGGATTTGTTTTACTAAAATTGAATAACATGAACGTGAATAATATGTGATTTTACTTAGACGGTGCCAAGTGCCGTGTCAAGCAGTTCGTTATTGAATGAGACATCTACTTGTCGTGCGCTCTCTCGTCAACTATCGTGATTGACGCTTCAAATCATGTGATTCAATAGCAATAGGCTCCTGTACTTATTGGAGTTATTTGAGGTTAAATATGTATGGCAAAAACCCCATCAACGTTTGTGCATTGCTTCAGTGTAATTCAACTTTCAATATGAAATATTTATACAAGATGTCAGCCACACCGAGAAGTCAATTCGCTGATGTGCTATTCCAAACTTTATCCTATCCGTGTTCCCTATTTGATTCAGACCTGTGTGGATGTTTGCATCATTTATATTTAATTCCACTCATGAATGCTTACGATTACAATATCTTTCTAGTTTGTGGTAAGAAAATCCAGACAAGCTAAGACTCTACTATTCAAGAGCTTACAATTTTCCTGTGCTATTCAAAAAGTACTTATCAATCATCATGATAGATTAAGTGGTACGTAATTAGATATGTACATAATATCGTCAGCTAACCCAATGTCACGACACATCATTTTCCTGAAACGCTGCCACGGCTAACCAGTGATAGTGCACAGCTCGGAAATTACGCAAAATTGTCAGAGGTGCACTTTACAAAACATTTTCATTATTACTCATTGGAATCGCCTTATTTGCACGGATATCCAGCTATAAATGACCCCTCTAGCTTTTTGATGACCTTTTAGAAAAAAGTTATGTACACAAGTAGTATGGCATAATATATATGTACATATATCCTTAACTTATTTGGGTAGAAGGCAAGCATTGCATAAGCACACTCTTATAACTTAAACTCGAGCTTTCGAAGGTCTATGCCCTCATCGTCCGGAGCTGGAAACGATTTTTAAAAAATAGCAACATAAGCAATTAGGAGGAAAAAATATATTGTTGCTGAAATTGTTCTTAAACGCAGTAAATGGAACACATAGTCGACGAATAAAAAAACTGGACCGATGAGGTTCGATTAGGAGGGGAATTATTTATTAATGAATTTCAAATCATAGCTATGTTTTCTTTGCCATTTATTAATAAAGTTATTCCGTCCCAATAGAAAATCGTCGGTCCAAGTTTTTTTATTCGTCGACTATGTGTTCCCTTCACTGTCGTTTAAGGACAAGTTCAGCAACAATCTTGCCGACTTAGTAAGTAATATATTTTTTCCTCCTAATTGTTTATTGCTGCCTTTTTTCAAAATTGTTTCAGCTCCAGACGACGAGGGCACAGACCTTCGAAAGCCCGAGTTTAAGTTATAGAGTATGCTTATGCAATACTATGCCTCCTACTAAAAGAAATTCAAGGATACTTTCTCCTAACAGTTAAGGCCATTAATATGAATACTATATGCATATATATATATATATTCAAGGTGTATCAATATCACACATTCTGCACTCATACGAACTACACACTTTTTTTTCCAAAACGAGTTATTTCAGCATTTTTAGTAATTTGGGTGGAGATTTACCGAGCGTCCCTCGTATACTTCATACCCAAAGTTGGACAGGGAGGTGACATATCCACGTCCGTCGCGTCAATCACTTGTCATCTGTCGATGCTTTACCTGTCCGTGCCTTCCCCCTCTCCACGTATAGCGGTAGTAGAAGGTTAGGGACTGCATTCCGATTGTTTCAACAAAATGTCTCCCAACGTGTAATATTTTTAACTGTTCGGATGTATTGATATAATTTTTAATTTTTTCTTAACTTTTAACGAAGGTATCTGTCGTTTTTCAACAAGCCAATGTCCCCGTCCTTTTGTTTTTATACTGATCACAAATTCGATCTCTCTACGTTTTCTGAAACACCTTGTGGCTGCAACCTCACCGACGAGTAAGTGTCTGACATTTTAAATCTGTCCTGTTTTCTTTGCTAGCATCACAATTGTGTTTTCAGAATCCTGATGAAGCCTCCATAGAGAATGCCGAAGCTTGATTTTATCGTCAAAGAGTCAACTTATGCCTAAAAGTTTTGCCAATTCCCAATTAACAAGTAATTATATGTGTACCCAACTAGTCGTTGGCTTTGGCAACGACTACTGCTCATATATATATATATATATATATATATATATATATATATATATTTTTTTTTTTTTTTTTTTTTTTTTTTTTTTTTTTTTTGAGACGTGGTCATTGTCGTCTAGACCAGTTAGGTGAAAAATTAAAGCTTCCGCTTTTTGTTGGGTACTTCGACAAGATTTAAGCAAAGAGGACTCTTTATACTTTTTTTAATTCTCTCTAGCTTTCAATGGACTTTGCCATCATCATCAGGAGCTGCAATTACAATGATAACAGTAGCAACAAAGGTGTAAAATGAATTTAAATTGACTCAACTTACAGTAGTATGTGAGGATGTTGCTAATTGTTGTTTACGTATAGGATGAGGGAAACGTCCAGTAACATGGTGAGAGCTGAATAGATTGCACAATAGTCAAAATTATACAAAACATGACAAGAACAAGTTAAAAACAGATTAAAAATTTTAAAAATTAGAGCATTACATCGTGAAACCACCTGATGATTGCACAAATTAGTGGTCATGGAATGATGAATTGATGAGTGACATGAAACCCTTTGACAGAAGGCCGAAGGATGTCAATGTCAGTATTGAAAGATGGAACGAATTGTGGGCGTGTGCCAAAATGTTGCCAAATCACTTCAGATGATGAGATTTTTAGAATTTTATGTTAGAATTTGTTAAACCGACCAGAGGCAGTTGAATAAACTATTTATTATTAATGGGAATTTAAATTACAATTATTAATAAATCGTGAGGAGAGAATTATTATATTTTGAGTGGAATGAATTTTACTGGTGGAAACGCCAAAACACAGATTCTAATTATGGTTGTGAAGAGTTGAAATTTGGGGAGATATGTAAGTTCTCCAATTTTTCGCAGTTTAGCAAATATGAGTAAATGACACTCAGTTGTTTAACATCTGTCTTTTT
The DNA here is from genome assembly GCA_963669975.1 of Acanthoscelides obtectus. Taxonomy (NCBI): domain Eukaryota; kingdom Metazoa; phylum Arthropoda; class Insecta; order Coleoptera; family Chrysomelidae; genus Acanthoscelides; species Acanthoscelides obtectus. The sequence continues at coordinate 36,024,223 of CAVLJG010000007.1, read as the reverse complement.
GTTGATACAGTTGTTATTCATGAAAATGTGGGACATTTCCAGGAATAAACGTTTGGAAAGGTGTTTTCTTTATCAAGAACTTTGATACTTGTGTAATTCATAGAATGCCCTGTTGTGTTAACATGAGATGCTAGAGCGCATCTTTCAGGATGAAGCCTAGCATCACTTTTGTGTGATGTAATCCTTCCTTTAAGAGATCTGGAGGTCTGACCTATGTATATTGGTTGCAGTTGTTGCAATTGATGAAGTAGACTGTGTTGGTTAAGCCAAGCAGCGGGACTTTGTCTTTCATTTTGAAAAAATGCAGTTTATAGTGAGGACGGATTTGCAAGCAATTCGAAAGTTCAAAGGACTGCACAATCTGATCAGCTTAGGGGTCAGTTCCTTGATGTAGGGCAGGACAGCAAAACCAGGTCTGGAGTCCGGGTTGGTGCTAGTACTGTTAGGATTGATGTTATTATTGGGAATTACATCAGTTCCGTTATTAGGGGTTGTGCGACTGTTTTTTTTTTAATCTGTTTTAAACTTGTTCTTGTCATGTTTGTATAAATTTTGACTATTGTGCAATCTATTCAGCTCTCACCATGTTACTGGACGTTTCCCTCATCCTATACGTAAACAACAATAGCAACATCCTCACATACTACTGTAAGTTGAGTCAATTTAAATTCATTTTACACCTTTGTTGCTACTGTTATCATTGTAATTGCAGCTCCTGATGATGATGGCAAAGTCCATTGAAAGCTAGAGAGAATTAAAAAAAGTATAAAGAGTCCTCTTTGCTTAAATCTTGTCGAAGTACCCAACAAAAAGCGGAAGCTTTAATTTTTCACCTATATATATATATATATATATATATATATATATATATATATATATATATATATATATATATATATTCAGTCTTAAAATTTTTCAATATTTTAGAATTTCTAAGATTGGAAATTTTCAAAATTTTTATTATTTTAAAGATTTTAAAAATCTTGAGATTCTTAATAATATTTTGAATATTTTAAAAATTTTGAAAGCATGAAAATTCTTAAAATTCTGGGCATTTTTTAAATTTCGGAAATTTCAAACTGTTAAAAGTTTAAGAATATTGCTCAAATTTTGAAAATCGTGCAATGTTTGAAAATCGTGAAAATTTTGAAAATCGTGGACGTTCTGAAAACTTCAATATTCCTCAAAATTTCCAGGGTTTATTAGATTATCAAATTTTTCAAAATTTCCAACATTCAGAACGGTTTTGCTATAGTAAAAATGTTCAAGGCCTCTAAAGCTCACAAAACTTTAAATCATATCAGGATTTCAAAATTTTTAAGAATCGTCGAACTCTTTGACACACACAGCCTATTTTGAAGTGGAAATGTTGAATCTCCACTTGAAGATCACATAAGGTTCTGCTATAGTTCATTCAAAATTCAAGAATAAACAAAACCTCAATTGACACAGCCTTCAAGGTCCTAGTCTTATCGTGAAGATGATAGAAATAAGATTGTAGAAATAATATGGCTCTTTTACTGTTCAATATTTTATTCATACATCATCATGATATATCTGGATAAGGTCCTCAATAAGTCCCTTAATCCTAACTTTAAAGGGCTCGTACTCCCAAAGTTTTTCAAGCTCAGGCACCTTATCAACAACATTGAAATGCCTCTCTCTCTCCTTATCACTTCGCATTTCTTTTCTGAAATCTTCAGGCATTAACATGACTTCACCATACATTATTGCTGTGCATATCATTGCAGGCTCAACATCTTTGCAAGATACCAGCAACTGGCCAAAGGTGAAGATATCTCCAATATTGATATCGTAAGAGCTCAATATATCGGTTAGCTCTTTGTAGTATAATTGTATCAAATCTTCCATATGTTCGAGTCTTGTAGCGCGATCTGTGTTGGTGTATAAAGGAACATGAGGTCCAATGACGGAGGGCAGTATCTTGTGATTTGGAAATCTATAAGGTATGCTGAAGGAGCTCCAGTGTCTTGGTCTTCCTTGTACATGATGTTCGCTGCAATGTAAGATATCCATTAGAAGTAGTCTCCCCAATTAAGCCTTCAGGCCCGGTTTTAGTGTTGACCCGCGCGGATCAAAGTTTAGGTGTAAAAAGCAAATTCGGCCAATACGGTGCTTCTGACGTAATGGACCTAATGGATTCAGTCCTCAAAGTTTCCCCTATTCTGTGTCACGTACGACTTCACCACGCTTCGCATTACCTTTATGACCATATTTAGCGACCCAAGTTTGTTCACTTGTAACACCTTGTGACGAAGATTAAAAATTTGCATTGAGAAGCAAAGCATTTCAAAAATTAAGTTCTTACCTCCCCACATGTCGCCATGATTCAGCACATTCCTAATCTTCTCAGATTGCTTGACGACCTCGTACATACCATCACATGCAGTCTTAACCTTTTCCTTGAGATTATCCATTTGTATTACCCTAGACACCTCTGGAAACTTTGATAGTAAGTATTCGTAAACAGAGCGCTTATAGCAATCTCTGAAAGGCTTGTACTCTACATTTTCTATGAAAGCTGCTTCACAAGTAAGCTCCGGAAACTCCTCGTCCAGTCTCACTATCCTCCCAAATTTCTTACTAAGTTTTTCCTCGAGGACAATAGATGCTCCATGTAGCTTTGCTAGTAGCTTGATTGTTGTAACTAGCCATTTATAAGATACTGACACATGATAATTCCAAGAGCTGTAACCATCTATTGAAATGTCTTCAAATACGATCATGTCGTTTCTGGCAAAGCAACACTTTGGACAAAAGTCGGTCAGGTCTTCCATGCCAAACTCCTTGAAACATGCCAGCATGGTTTCAAAGAAATAACGTTCCTTTTTGAAAGGAAGTATCGCAAATGCCGATATTACTTCGTCATCTTTGTCAATCATCTTTGCGAATAAGTTATGGGTTTGTATCTGTTTGTCATGTTTAGCTGTAAGTCTTATCTTAAAGTACTTTCCAAGATTCCCAGGTAAACCGTTAGCCTTTACAATGTCAAGACCAATCAGTTTAGCTTCTGTCGATCTATAGATATTTTCCAGTATCAGATAACATTCTTCTCTGTATAGCTCTGGAAACATGAATATTCTTCAACATCTAATGCTGATTTCTCAATATCAGCTAATATTTGATCTTTGGAACGGTGACGATGATGCAAAGTAGCAGGTAGTTTTTCTTCTTCTTTACAGAGCTGATGATATAATATCTCCACCTTTGCGTATGGTAGAAATAACCTAACTTGTGCTCTGAATTGCTCTTTGTTCACTCCATAGTCAGACAGAATCCTTTTGTGATAAAATGATTCAGTTAGCTCATAGAAATCCTCATAGGTCTCTAGGTGGAAAAACATCTCACACAGGAAGTCATACACAGCTGGCACCCTGACGTTGTATCGCTTTTGCTCAACATAAAAATCTTCCCATATACCTCCTGCTTGAGTTTTTCAACGTCTAGCTCTGCCAACTTCATTATACTATCTTTGAAGTCACCTTTGCTCAGTCTTTTCAACGGAATTTTGGGTATGTTGCTTGCAATATATTCGAACTTTTTTTCATCTATGAATGTAACATCTGGTTCCCAATCGAGGAGCACGACGTGGTTTTCGGAAACCGTACCTATCAACGTCATTTTGTTAGAACAAACATTCGTCATGTTGTTGAGAAGACCGCGATCTCACTGCCGTATGACTAATTTATATTTCAGTTTTATCACCGCGTTCGTAGTACTTTTATAGTATAGGCGATCTATGTCGCTTCCTGGTCTGACATCAAATCTATTAGACAAGTCATTATAGGCTTTCAACATTACGAGCTTTATCAGTGTAGTGCAGAATAAGCGTAATCTCATACAAGCAATAAAACAGCAATGTAATATGATGAAATATACAATTTCAAAAGAAGTCAAAACACCAAGCTCATCATAGCTGAGACAGATCTTTATCCTTCTCACTGTCTAACTACCACAAGAAGAAAACGTATTAATTTGGTACTTCGAACTAGACAGGTCATTTCCTTTAATATTTAGATCTTTAGGCATTAACATCTCGGCTATGGTGACAAACCCGATTTTGCTATGGACAGGCGTTGAGGCAGAAGGAATATGGGTAGCTGATGCTCAAAAACAGATAAATGTCACATTATGCGTGATCTGCTGCTGATAGGGCGGCACTCGTATTACGTAACCTTAGTCTATCGATTTTTAATGAAGTTATCTAGGTTTTTCCCACAGATTATTAGGTACACTAGTTTCTCTGAAGAAAAAATGCCACCTTGGGACCAGCTGACATTCGGCTTATGCTAACCTGTAGTAGCTGTGTGTGTTGAGAGATGGCACTATTGGAGGCCATTTATAGCTGCTAGGGCCTGCTGTGAGGTGTAAGCTTTATACAATCCATTTGATCTACGGTATTTTCTGGTTTCTCTTGTTAGTTTACGTCTAATAGTGAGAAATTCCTACCGCTTCTGTGCTATTTCATTGTTGTTTCTCTCACTGCAAAATTTTTGTGGACCGCATCGAAGGTGTCATGATGATATCCTCCAGAAGTTGAACGTTGTTTTCACTTGCGGATCCTGTATATCTACGTATACGGTATTGAAAATTGATGTCCATATAGGATGTTTTGATTCTTCTGACAAAGCCAGCCGATTAGAGTTGACGCTTGGCGTTTTTCACACCGCTGATTTTTTGCCAGGCATATAAGTGAAGGTACATGACTTGACATTTGACCAATAGTGAGGCTCATGCTGCTAAGCAAGGTGCGGAATAATAAACTCAGACGAAGGAACCAGTATTCAGCTTTTCCTTACAGTAAATATACATAAGCACAAATGTGTGTGTATGAAAACGAGAATAATATAATAATGAATTCCAAGAATATGTAACGCAGCGCCGCTACCCGTCATGAAGAAATGTATGCAAGCGTTACCTTGGTGGAATTCGTAACGAACGACGGGTATTTAGTGAGTAGTTCGCATTCTGGAGAATCTCCACTTCGGGCAGAAGAGACTGACAGGGTAGTGTTGTCGAGCGTTTCTTCAGATGATTCGCCATGAGGAAACTTTCCACTATCCAGGAAAACTACCTTGGTATTGCCGGTATAATATGTTTTACAGGAAACGAAAAACGTTTTGTATTGAAGTTCGGCAGCTAGCAAGAACTATAATGCTTGGGCTATATTTGTTTTTATATAAGCTCAATTAATAATGCCAGTGCTTAGATGATTCACAACGATGTAGTGGTATACGCAGTTATACAAATTTGTGCAAGTTCGAGTGAGAATGATTTGCTGAAATGTTATCATTGAATCATTTATACTTGCTTTGTAGCATTTTACTAGTGATAATTATTGAGATCCATTTTTAATTGTTTAATTGTTTTGAGGAAGCATATACGTGTACATGGTGTTACAAGGTGCTGTCAAACTAGGACCAGCACATTGCACTGAACTTAATTCTGCTTCCTCCCGAGAAATGTTTTCTGTATAGTATAGTCTTCGGTCTAAGAACATCCCAACGTATTTGGCATGGTCTGAATGCGGTGATAAATGTGACCATAACTGTTTTTTTTTTCAAATCAGGGTTTTTCTAAACCTTCAAAATTCCTATTGCCGTCGTCAACCGAATGGGTAACTTCAAAACCAACTCAACTCCATATTTTGTCCAACGTGCTACTTTTAACATGAAAACGCATCATCAAAGGTGGATGCATATATTAGGTAAACACGACGTAGGACACTTCATTCCTTTCCCTTCAAATAACATAGTATAATGCACGTTTAGGGTAAAAACATCGTCATATATTTGCGTGGCTTTTGCACGCACTACTCGACGGCCGGTACTTGAATGGGTCAGAAATCCACTACCCCAGAATTGTTTCATTTTTTTTTTACTTACTACAAGAGTAAGATTACAGGCCTAATACGCCTGGCCCAAATTCACTTGTTTAACGAGTTTTATTGTTTCCTATGAAAACCAATGACTCAATCCTTTTCATTATTATGACTGACCTGACAAGGTTTTTTAAATATACACTAAATAGTTATACGGGGTTAGAAAAACCAGAACGGTGGATTATCTCAGCAACCGTCAAATATAAATGAACCAAACTTGATGCGAATGGGTAGCCCAACATGAAGAATTCAAAAATTATATTTGCAAGGTGGTCAAACTTATATTTTTCTCTCTAGACTGGGGAATTTTAAAATTTTAAATAAAATACCGTAATTTTCGTTGTTGTAATCAATTGCCTGTATCATATTTATTATGACCTGTTATTATAATTTTCTTACTCCTGTCAATTCCGGAAATATGGCTTCACGCTTTGTTTCATTCCTTGCACTTGCATCTTAGTAAGAAATCATCCGTTTGTTTGTTTTTCAAAATAAACAAGAAGGCGTGTTATTCATCTGTTTGTAATATCATGGAGACTTCAGAATCATAATAATTAGAAATGTCAATATAATTCAAAAGTGACAAATATTGCGGGCGTTATGGCATTTGTACCTAACGAAAAACAGCGAATTGAAATTCTTATTTTTCGAGGTTATGGAGATAAACGAAGATCTTACGAAGAAGTGTGCAATTTGATTAATGCGCTCTATCCCGAAAAACAAATTAAAAATCCACTATCTGCAGGACAGTAAAAAACTTTCTTGAAACCGGCAGAGTGAAAAGAAAACCTGGATGAGTGAGACCGAAAGCTGCTACTAGTGATGAGACTAAGTTAAATGCCCTTTTACAACTCAAAGAACACCCTAGGACAACTACCACAAAGTTAGTCCTTAATTTGCGAATAATTCAGAAATCGGTCAAAAATATCTTGGCCGATGAAAAACTCAAACCCCACAAAATCATTCACCTCCACCAACTGCAAGAAGATAATCCAGACCGTCGAGCTCAGTTTGCTCAAAGTATGATGGGAATGATAAACAACAACCAAGTCACCTTCTGTTTAAATGGACGGCACAATTGCAGAATCTCGAGTAAAGAAAATCCTCACTGGATGTCGGAACTTGACACTCAATACCCGGAAGAAGTTAATGTTTGGGCGGGAATTTTGGGCAACCATGTCATTGGTCCATTTTTCATTAATGTCAATTTGACGGAACAAAAATATCTTGACCTCCTTAGGCAACACATAATACCCGAAATTAGTAATTTAAATAAAAATATGGACCAAATTTGGTACCAGCGTGATGGAACTCCAGCTCATTTCTCCAGAGGGGTCATCGAGTTTCTGAATAACCAATTTCCAGGAAGACGTGGCATTCTGGAATGGCTACCTCCCTCCCCAGATATAAACTCACTAGATTTCTTCCTTTGGGGTTTTCTGAAGTGCAGAGTCTATAAGATCGGCCCAACGACGGCTCAAGAACTTAGGCAAAAGGTTTTGGATAAAGCCACACAAATTACTCCACACATGTTACCGAATACTTTGGCAGAATTTTAAGATCGCCTCGAATATTGTTCAGACAACGATGGTAGCCATTTTGACCACCGATTATATAATTAAATTTCCTTATTCCCTTTCTCTGAGTTTTTTTATATAGAATCTTGGAAACATCGCAACAAATGCAATTCGTAAATCTGGAATGTCCAGTTACTCATCTGAGGTAATTTCGACGAATTCCGGTTGGATCGGATTCGAGATAATTGTCCACTTGTTATCGTTCTTGTATTCATTTCGAAAGAAGCATGATGCCATATCTCCGAAATTGACAAGAGTTAAGAAACGATAATATCAGGTCATAATAAGGTTGATACAGGCAATTGATTACAATAATCAAAATAAGAGTATTTCTATTTGAAATTTAAAAATTGCTCAATCGGGAGAAAACTATAAAATTAGCAACCTTGCAAATATAATCTTTGAATTTTTACTGTTGAGTCACCCCTTCGTACAAAATTTGGTTCATTCATATTTGACGAGATAGAATTAAACAACACGTTTCTTGTAATTTAAATTTTTTGTTGTATGTACCTTCAGAATATCAAGACATGCAAAACTAAAACATGTGGCGTGACCATAAATTAGTATTTAGTTGCTATTATCAATAAGAAGCGACGGAAGTATATAAATAATATGATCTTTTGTGTAAGTTATACAGTACTGCTGCTAATCTCAACAAGCTAATGCCATGAAAAAATGTTATAGTGTCTCGAAGCCTTATTTGGAGGATGTTTGGATACACAGGTACAAAAAAAATAAAAACAATATTAATGTTTTACTGTATTGCCTTATTGATTTCTTCATTTTCGCAAACCCTCATAAGATCTTCTATGAACCATCCCATCCTCTTCCTAAGTGGTTCATAGTCCCAAACATTATCCAGTTCAGTTCCTTTATCTCCACGTAGGAACTTGCTTGCTCTTTCTTTGTCGGCCATCATCTCTTCCTTGTACTTCTTCGGTAGCAATAGGTAGTGACCGTACAACACACATTTGCAGATCATGGCAGCTTCAACTTCCTTGCAAGATTTGACAAACTGGTCGAAAGTGAAGATATTAGCAGCATCGATATCTTGAGAGTTCAATATTTGGGTCATTTCTTTGTAGTAGAGTTCGGTGAGGTGAGTCATGTGTTTTCTCCTGGTGGGGCCATCGGAGTTGACGTAGATCAAAAAGAGAAGATCTTGAGCTGGTGGGCAGTACTTGATGAATTGGAAGTCTATGAATAATACTGACGCAGCTTGGCCAGCTTGGTCTTCTTTATACATGATATTAGCTGGAAAAGAGTAATAGGTTGATTATAAAATATGATAAGGAAATAAATTCATACAGAATGAACCATATTTTATCAGAAAAGGTCGTATAAACGAGTCCTAAAAAGCTGTGTCCTTAGGAAACAGGGCGTAAAAGTTTAAAAGAAGAATTGCTTTTCTATTAAGATCGATGTGTCTGTTTTATTGCATTTTGGCGGTGTTACTCAATGCAGCAAGACTACCTCGAAGATAATTATGAATTCCATGACCTTGCGATTTCATTGTGTTTGATAAATATTTAGTAGGTTTAGCATTAAAGTGTTTGTTGTACCATATTATTAATCAGAGTCGGCGACGGTATACTTTGCACGTTTCCAAATACTAAATCGCTCACATCTCGAAAATATTAATTTTAGACAAAAGTGTATTACAACCTTTTTCTTATAATGACCCAGAAAGTCTTAAAAGGCTTTTATACCCTCTCTCGGGCAGACAAGTTCGACATATTCCTCCTACCAGCCTTTCCTGCTCGGAGTGTGAGATCCTCCAAAATATTTGCCTAAGCATCTCATCATTACTGCATTTTGTCTTGATGGGTAGTGTCGCGTAAATTGTGCTTACCTCCCCAGATATCGGCATGATTCAGCACATTTCTGATGGTATCAGATGTTTGCATGTTATACAGCTTCTTACAAGCACTATTTATCTGTTCCTTCAAATCCTCATGATTCTTGGTGTTAAATAGGTCAGGAAACTTTGACAAAGTGTACTCAGATATACTGCGAGCAAAACGATCTCGGGTTTCTCTGTACTCGCCTTTTTTATGAAATAGGGTTTCAACTACAGTCTCAGGATATTCTTCATCTATTTTTACTTTTCTTCCTAATTTTTCACTTAGTTTTTCCTCAACAATAATTGACATCGCATGGAATTTGGCCATCACTTTGACCGCTGCAAACAGCCATTTATACGATACTGGTATGTGGAAGTCGCAGGATTCATACCTATAACAAAACCACTGATGTCGAACTGTTCTAAAAAAGTCTCATAAATCAAGCACAACCCAGTCGCTTCAGACGCTCACATCATTAAAACTAGGTAATATTTTATATGCTGTTTCAGCATTTTGAAAAAATAAGAAATTTGAGAAATTTTAAATTTGAACTGAAATCGTTTTTATCAGATGAATGGTTTTATACAATCGACGAGTTTTTATAACACAAGCTCAAGTATAATTAAATATTATCCAATATATTTGCTTATTTATCTTTCTCTTTATATTGAACTGCTATATACAGGATGTTCATTTCAAAACCTCCCACTACGGATTTATCGTAAACCACTGATTAAAAAGAAAAACGCCGAGAAATGTCAAAAGATTTGTCAAGGGGGACAACTTTTTAACCAAAAACTACTTCACCTCCTTCCACCCTCTCACCCAAGAAAATTGTAAAAACCTTTTTTTATCTTAATTTGTTCAGATAGAAAACAAAGACACACAAAAATATCATTTTTTATTTCAATAAGTGTTCAAAATGTTGCCCGCTATTGTCCAAACAATGATATAGGCGATGTTCAAATTCCGGGCGGACATTTTCAAAAACACGTCGTGGGACATCATGGCAGCTTTCGATGATACGTTGACAAAGTTTGTCCAAACTTTTAGGTTGGGGAGTACACAAATGTCCCCATAGAAAAAAGTCTAATAGCGCCAAATCAGGAGATCTAGCAAGCCATTCTATAGGCCCTCTTCGGCCTATCCATTTATCGGGAACCTAGTCGTCTAGCCGTAGCCGAGCCGGCAGGACATAATGAGGAGGAGCGCTGTCTTGCTGGGCATATACTAAGTGACATATAAATCCGAACACCCAGTTTAAATGGTTTTATTTTAATAAAATTTTGTATAAGTACTTAATGAAGCATAATAAGTAAATGATAAAAATTTCAAAATGATTGCACTGCTTTAAAGCCCTTTGACCTTTAATAATATGTGGATGCACCCTGATGTGCTACGCATTCTCCAACGCGCCTAGGCATGCTTCTGATCAGGTGGTCAATGTCCTCCTGTGGTATCTCATTTCAGGCAACCACCAACTCCTCTCGAAGTGCTTCTAGAGTCTGAGGAGGACGTTCCAAATTGAGCAATCTCCTACCCATCATATCCCACACGTGCTCAATTGGGGATAAGTCGGGAGATCTTGGTGGCCATGGTAGCAATGTGACATCATTATGTTGAAAGAAGTCTATTGTGACTCTTGCAACATGTTATCTTGTTGGAAAGTTGGATCTGCCAGGGTGTCAAGATAGGGTAAAAGATGGGGTTCTAGAACTTCGTGGATATAACGCTGCGCGTTCATGTTACCTCTGATGAAGATTAAAGGTGACCTGGAACCATAAGCTATAGCACCCCAAACCATAACTCCAACAGTGTGATGAACATGTCTTTCAACAAAAAACTGTGGATTCCTCCTTTCACCACGTCGCCTTCTAACCCTGGCACGACCATCGTGCATGCCTAAACAAAATCGAGACTCGTCACTTAAGACAAAACTGTTCCATTCCTGATCCCAGAGTGACCGTTGTCTGCACCACTCAAGGCGATTACGTCGGTGTTCTCGAGTTAAAGGGAGGACCCAGTGTGGCCGGTATGAAAACAAGCCAAAACTTCTCATTCGTCGGTAAACGCTTCGCAAGCCAATAGGTCTTCCGTGTTCTGCAAACCATTCATTTGCAATGGACCTGGTAGTGGAGAAACGGTCCCTTAAGGCCAACAATCTTAGGCGGCGATCTTTACGGTCTGTTGTTCTACGGCGGCGTCCAGTGCCCCTTGCTCTTTGCGTACGGCCTTCTCGATGCCATGCCTGACAACACCTAACCACAGTGTCTACACTTCTTTGCACTCTAACTGCAATTGCCCGAAAAGAATGTCCAGCTTCCCGAAGTCCCACTATACGGCCCCAATCAAACTCACTAAGTTGACGAAATCGTACAGGTCTCCGTACTCTAGGCATCGTAACCGATCGTAAAGGATGTCAAGAACCAAAATCCGCCAACGTTGATTCTTTACTGCGGCTGAAATATTCAATTTTAGAGCGTTAGTGAATTAAAAAAAGCAGTATAAAACCGGAATGTCCAACTGATAAGGCTGAACATTTTTTCACTTGTTATTTACAGTAAGATAAATACATTCACCAACTTTTATTAAAATAAAGCCATTTAAACTGGGTGTTCGGATTTATATGTCACTTAGTATATATTTCAGCCTTATCGAGTATAGAGTTTCCATCTGCTTCGATTTGATTTTCAATTCAGTGATAAGCGGATTGATGGTAGCTTACAACATATCCAAGTAAATGTCTCCATTCAAATTTCCATTAATAAAGAATGGCCCAATCACTTTGTCTCCTAAAATGCCCGTCCATACATTAATTTTTTGGGTGTACTGGGTATGGCCTTCTACAAAAGCATGATGATTTTCATTGGTTCAATACCTGCAGTAATGCTTATTGACAATTCCATTTAGATGAAATGTGCATTCATCACTGAAGCAGATCTCTACATGAATGGTAACATCATCAATCGCAGCAGTCATTTGATCACAAAACAACTCGCCTATCGAAATCATCTTCAGTTGACTTTTGCAATATTTTCATTTTGAATGGATGAAATTTATGGACTACAGACTATACTAACCGTGTGTACAAATCCTAATAAAATGCCAGCCACAGCAACAATTTTGCGTAATGAGGAATTAGGATTGATTCCGAAATGACCCAAGGCTTCAACTTGAGCGGCTTAATCCAAAACTCTCCAATGATCAGGTTTTTTATTTGCAAAAGATTCAGTTTTAGTAAATTTAGTAACAAGGTTTAAAACATACCTGTCAACGCCAAACAAAGTGGCGTGCACGTCATCACGATAAAAATTCCCCGACCTAATGCCTAGGTTTCTATCACAAACAATTGCTCTATTGCAGTTTCATATTAATGTGATATATAAATTGTAAAATGGTCATTACTCTCTTATTATGGTTAATAGTCATATAAACATTGTTATTAAAATATCACATAAGTTGCTTTCTGATAAATTTAGACGCATTATGCGAAATAAAATGTTTTGCAAACGCTCCAATCACTTATCGACATGTAAACGCACTAAACCGATTTCGCAGCGTTGACACATTGTCATCTTGAAACTTATTTAAGCTTGGAACTGACATTTGTATTAATTTTGACACTGAATCAATTTGTGGCATTTCAAATCTTTATAAATCCTTTGGCCCCGCATACTGTAAATCAACAACTGTTTGTTTCAAAACAAAATTATTCATTTTACGAGTAGATAAAGGCAATTTTGGTATATAAAGATGCCCAAACAGTTAAATAGTCGGTGTAAGGAACTCGTGGCCTCGTTAATGCACTACTTTGAGCAAGAAAGGGACAACAACGGGCCTTTATTGCCTTTAAATGCTGTTCAAGAGGTAGGTTACTAATAATTATATGTAATGTATATTAATAATAGTGAAATTTTATTTCATTTTTTGTAGCGTGTTGCTGCTGCTTTAAAAATTAGTTTAAGGACAGTTAGTCGTATTTCCGAGGGTGTGAAAAGTGATGCAAATTTAGAATCGCCCAAGAAAAAGCGGAGTTATATTAAACGTGTAACCAACACAGCGACATTGGATACAAGTGCCATTCGAGAAGTGATCTATAATATGTATCACAAAAGTAAGATCTTATTATAATAACTTATCAGAAATTTGCATTAATTTGTTAACTAAATTATAATGTCATATTACACATGGTTTCAGAAGAACAAGTTACGATACAAACTTTATGGTCTCGATTAAGAGATAGGGCATTATTTGATGGTAGTGCCACGTCTTTAAGGCGGTTGCTTAGAGATCTTGGATTTAAGTGGCTTAAGGACAATCCGCGACGAGGGCTCATGGAACTACCAAGTATAGCTTTGAAAAGGGTGGAATTTCTAAGGCAATACAATCAAGCCAAGGTTGAGGCCTTATACCAGTTTGTCTTCCTCGATGAAACCTGGATATTTCAAAATGGGACCATAGGTCGCTCTTGGCAAAATGGAAACCAAAAAAGCGTGAAAGCTATTAAAACAGATGGTAAAAGGTATGTACTTTTACACAATTTGCACTATAAAATTTAAAACTAATATATTTTAGATACATTATATTACATGCTGGAAATGAAAATGGGTTTATCGAGGGTAGTGAAGCGATATTTTCTTCGAAAACAAAATTGAGCGATTACCATGGAGAGATGAACCAGGACAATTTTTTGAAATGGTTTCAACTTCAGTTATTAGAAAAATTGGAGAGTCCATCTATGATTATACTGGATAACGCCCCTTATCACAGCATGATATTGAACAAAGTGCCCAACAATGCATGGACAAAAAAAAATATCCAAGACTGGTTGACAAATCAAAACATACCATTTTTAAACACAATGTTTAAAACAGAGATATTGAGTATTGTTGCTCGGTACATAATGCTTCTTAATTATATATATTTTGGTCGACAGTTTATATTTCTTTTGTTTATTCCTATTCTTAAAATAACTGCTTTTTTAGAAACAAACCACCTAAAATATACGTGATTGATGAATTGGCGGAACAACATGGGCACAAAGTTCTTCGTCTGCCTCCTTACCATTGTATATTTAACCCTATTGAGTTAATTTGGGGCATAGCAAAAGGTTACTATAACAGACATATTGGTAGAGATGGTAACAGTGAAAAAGACTGTTTGGATATGTGGAACGAGGCTCTACAAACGGTTAGCCCAGACATGTGGAAAAATAGTGTTCGACATACTGAGCAAGAAATTTTTAAATGTTATGAAAGAGAACGAACTTTTGATCGACCAGACATCGAACCTTTAATAATCAACTTTGAGAGTGATGAAGATTCAGATTCAGACAGCGCTGAAGAAAGAAACTCCGACTAACTTTATTGTACAGAAAAAGCTTACACCAGTAGCTTACCTAATTTTAGAATGCATTTTTCTGTATGAATTCTGTAAAATAAATACCATGCATAAAATTTGGAGGACCCCATTTGGATTTTTATTCAGTACCTTTAAGCTATCAATTAAATATGGTAGTTTCATAGTGTCATCTGATCAATAATTGTCATACTTAATGATTATGCAAGTACAGATCTATAATTTTATTATACTATTATTTTTGTTCTCATTTGAGGTTAATATTGCTTATAAACCTAGATATGTAAATAATAAATTTTATTATTTTACAAAAAGTTTGGCAACAATGTAAATTTTTCAACACACCCACCTTGATGACGTGCACGCCACTTTGTTTGGCGTTGACTATATGCGAAGTTATCTTCCCCGGATACTGGCGGTAAACGTGACGGCAGTTTGCCGAGCACATTGATTATGGTCACCATAAATTAGAATCATTTCCACTCTTTCGGCTATTGTGTAAGCCATTTTGGAAGTAAAATGTGAGTCAATAAATTTATTTTCACTATTCCAAGATTGTCACATAAGTAAGCAAATTAAATCATTTCTCTCCCTTAGCAACAAATAACCAAACAGGTATAACAATATACAGTTCGCCCAGGAAATCTGTGTTGATGAAATTGATTGAATGAGGAAAAAATTTGGGTTGTTATTTGGTTGTTGCCACGTCTAATCTTACGAATTGCCGCCATTTTAAATTATAAGAGAACTGTAGATTTGGAAAACCCTGACGGACAACATTATGAACACTTACTGAAGTGAAAAGTGATATTTTCTGAACGAATTAAGACAAGCAAATATATCTAATTTTCGCTAAAACGAATCGACTGATTTTAAAAAACCAAACGTCAAAATAAAGGACTTTGAAAGACCTTTTAAACAACCTATTACTCGATACCCATTGTCATTTAAAATTTTCAAGGTAATGGCCTGGTAGTGGTTTTCGATATATAAGTGGTGAGAAGTTTTCAAATGAACACCCTATATGGGTACTTATGTATCAACAAGGCCAATATTTACTACCACTGCTACTACCACTACTACTAATACTACTACGGAATTGTTATCTCAGTTTATATTTATACCGCATCTTTGGCATATGAGCCCGACGTTTCAGCACATGATAGTTTGGTACTAAAATCAAAGTTAGCAGCATAACATATAGTACAATACTTCTACTATTATGGAAAATTGAACAACTGAAGAATGGTTTGTTTATCGTTCCTGGCATGTATAAATATCCCAGTAAGGGAACGCTGAATGTTCCCAAATCTGACAAAAATTCTATTATAGATGAAAATTGGCTCTGTTTGCGTTGCCACGCTTGACGGGTTAAGTATCGGAGTATTTTGGGGGTTATGAAAAATGGTTTTGAAATTATTATTCACCTGTTGTTAACTAGTGACTAAAACAAATTAATTTGTGGCAAAACTGAAAACTCAAATAACGGAGGTTTCAGCAATTTAAACAAACAATGCCTACTTCGTAATCTACCATTAAAAAAGCTTGACATATTGGCTTTACCCTTTGTAATGAAAGAAAACCGAATAAAACGATAGCCTTTAAGACTTTTGGCCGCAACTTTGCGATGAGTCATTTTAAAAAACTGTCAACTTAGTTGCACTAAAGTAGCAGCTAAACGTTTTGTACTTCGTAATTGAGCCAACCAAAGCTGGAATTTTATAAAAATGTAAGCATAGCCTAGGCGCATTGTAGTTACTTGCTGTATGACTAAACGTATGCCGGGCCCTACGTATGACGGAATATACATAAGTCGGGAAATATAAGAACACAACATACTCAAAAAAACCTACCGTTGCGAAAACTCTGACTTTTTGTCCAAAACTAGGTATACAGAATATGAACTGAGCAAAAACCGATAATCGGGCCTAACCTGAATTGCTTGAAACCTGTTACATACCCTTCTACTGACAAGTCATCGAGCAACAACATCTCATTGCTGACTAAGTAACACTTTGGACAGAATTCTGCAAGCTTCTCCAAGCCAAGTTCCTCGACTTGTTTCATGATCTTTTCAAAAAATACTCGTTCCTTTTTGAAAGGAATTTGGTAGAAACCAGGATAACCCAATGCATTTGCATCGACGAGTTTTGCAAATAAGTGATGAATATTTGTTTTTCCATCATTTTTTACGGTTAGCTTGAGCTTGAAGTAAGTTCCCAAATTTCCGGGAAGGCCTGGAGCTTGTACCACATCTAAGTGAATTAGTCTTGGTTCACTTGATTTGTAAATGTTTTTGAGAGCAGCGTAGCAATCTTCTCTCAATATTTTTGGACATAATAAGCATTCTTCAAGTTCCAGTGCAGCTTCCAGAATATCGTCAGCTTTACACTACAAAATACCTAGAGTTAGTTCCTATCAAACATTTATTACCAATGGAGACCAAATGGAATCAAAGAAATACAACACATTTTTGGGAACGGTGTGTTTATTTGAAATAAGGCACCAGGTGCGGATTTGATTTTTTAAAGGTCATGCTTTATCGTGGAACGCAATCATGAAATTTGTTCAACGCGTTACGCATAACAAGCAAAAGCATAAACATTTCCAATTTTATTTACTTCGCGACGTATATTTTTTCAAATTAGTATTAACGTAAAATTTATTCTTGGCGCACTCAACGGAAGCTAATGCACGTGCCAATGGTGGTGGTCATGGCGGTCACGCAATGTCATTCTACATAATCGTCGGATACCTTAATCAACTGATTTTGTGTCATTTTATCACAGCCACACTCTGGCTTCATCATCAGATGAGCTCTATGTCATATTAGACTTCCGCTTTAGTGGATCTATGCTTGATTTTACTATTGATACGCGGGATCAAAATCCTTGATGCGGATCAAAATGGACCGTCGGGATGGCGAGTTTTTAGTAATGGATCAAATAAGTAACTCCTTTTGTAACCAAATTTTCTAAATAAGGTGCCAAGTGTTTTTCTCCACCCACCCAGGAGCGAGATGTCATTTTTCGTACATCGTGAGATCGAACTATCGAACTTGATCTACATACAACTGCTACAGATTTCTTTAACGCTTGTAGCAAATTAAAATAGCAACTTTCGGGGTGGATACTGTGTAGTTACATTTATTAACATGTTCTTCATGCCGCTGATTGACCATAACACTGTTTTCCCTCTAATATTGACAGTTGATATATTTGTAGTGCTGCCACGCGCATAACAGTAAACATGAATAATATGTATTAACACACAAATGTTTATTTGAACAAATAGTAGTTGAACCTTGTAAAGTTTATTTTTCAAATTCTATTAAAAGAGTCGGAATGGAGTGCATTACTACCAGTCTATTCTGTGTATCTACCGCGATTTCAGCTTCGCGACTTTTCGTTGAACAATCTGAGGTGGTAGGTAGCACTGGACAGTTCTGTGACTGGACAAATGAGCTGACTAAGGCAGATTCGACTTCGAATATAATAGAGATTTTGCTGTTTCCCTTATCTTACCCAAGAAACGTATATTTCATACGTTGTATGCATACTTTTATCAAAAATATGATTATATATCACGCACACACAGAGAATGTGTGTGCCAAACTGGTTGATATATCTAAAAATACGAGTACATTAGTCGCCAATTTAATCGACAATCGACAATTTAAATGGAGGGATTTGATTTCTTGTGAACTGTCATGATAATCAAGGGTGATTATAAATTTTTTGCTCGATTGCTTACGGTAACCGGTTCAATATTACGTTTCAGGATATGTTCCACACTTACATACTAACAAATAATAAGCTAAATAAATGTTTGTAAAAGGAAAGCAAAGTTAATTAATAATTAGGTAATCGTCCAAAAAACCTTTTTGCAAGGTCGTACTTAACAATGCATCGGTAAACATACGACAATCGTTTACTTATCTTTTTCAGGATATCAAAATGTGAAAAACTTGTTGATGTAGAATACCATAGGTTACCTCAGTTAAGGTCTAATGGTATGTAGGATATAATACTGAAATCAGTTGATCTGTTGCGAATGAGAGTATACCACGTGTGATTGACATAAGACTTTCACATCGAAAGCTTGAACTACGTGTATCAGAAAAGAGTATGCCAAACCTGCACCTTTATTTAGTAGACAGAGTGACCTGACGGTTATAACTTTTCTTTTCAAAATGGCAATTCTTCCATTTAGGAAAAGGAATGAATATGAGAACACAGATTTGTAGAAACTTTGTCTACGATATCCACACATGCGACTTCAAGTCGTCGTGATTGTATTCCAAGACCACAAATTTCTGTTCGATATTTGCAACTTTCGGGGTTGTATATGCCGTTCACTGTGCCCACCTCGACGTTCTTTCACACGGCATATGCCATTAGCTCTTTGAACCAAAACTACAAAACAAACATGATCTGAATATGCCTCCACAGCATCTTGAGGACCCTGACCAGAACCATACCGATAGGTTCTTTATTGTAATAGGAGTCTGCACGTCTCTATTTTGCGAACGTGTTTTGGAAAAAACAGTCGGCTAATCAAATTAACGGCTTACTAAATAGGTTCACATTTATAGGAAAAAAGATTTGGTGACAACAGATGCAGAAAAGTATATTTTTGGTCAAAAAAAAAATCATTTTTGAAAACTGTGGCATTGTGCGTTATTCAAAAAATGTTGTATTCCAAACGTAATTTAAAAGTTGTTTGCCTTATAAATATACAGGCTGACTTCGAAGTTGAGTCATTTATTTTAACAGTGATTAGATCTGATCAAAAGAAATGTTTTTCCTTTAACATTTTTCTGGTAAAATTAAAGTCACAAAGTTAGAGCCCTTTAGAAGTTGAGTACCGCCCTGTCTCAATAATAATATTATGTGCTCGTGTTTGGCTACAACGGATATAATCCGCCTTATCGGTTCATCGCATCGGAAACAAAAAAGCGAAAGAATTTGAAACGATGTTTTTACTACAATTTTATTCAGTTATATTCAGTCAATGTGTCAGTCGGTAACGCGTGAGTGAATAGTGGTGTTTGTTGCGTGGCTCAAACGAAATAAAAAATGGCACATGTTTACGAAAATACTGAACTTGTGACATGATTCTTATTTACGGGGGGGGAGTCTTTACAAAATGCTGCCGCGGCATCACGGATTTATGCGGATCGGTTTCCCAATCGAGTGCAACCAACCCCTCGTGCCTTTGTTAATGTAGTACAAAAGGCTCGTGAATCAGGTGACTTAAGCCCTCATAGGGGATGGCATGCCGCTGCTCCAAGACCGCACGATCAAATACAGGTCCGCACTGAAATACATGTCGGGAGGATACTTTATAAAACAAGGTAACATTTTTTTTTAATTTTCTTTTGATTTTTACACACATATTTTGGTTTATCTTCCTTCCACAATCATTATCTGAAAATTAATGACTCTACTTCTAAGTCACCCTGTATATCTCGAGCGTCGATTGTTAGTATTAAAACAGCACACTTCATGTAATTTGACGGACTCCTTATCTGCGCTAAAGGTATTTTTCCAGACAGATATGGAGCGAAATGCGTAGAAGTCCTGTATTTTCATTACGACTGAGTCAGAAAATCATCATGAACTTTCCTGAAAATCCACGAAGCCACAAATATATTTGTTTAAGAAGGACATAAGCCATTCAATACAAAACTGCATATCACACACACGTATTAAAATTATTTGCTGTCTACGACAGTCTTTCTTCGTGAAGATAATTAAATAAGTGGCTTGAAATCATTATCTAATGGTAATGATAAATTATCTATAAAGGCAGTAAAGTCATGAGCCGCTAATCCACTTGTTCGCCTTATTTACTCGCTCAAATTCATTATCAGAACTACAGCACTACTATCGGTCGGATGATAGTGTCTATCCAAAACCTTCTTTGTTTTCAGCATCATTAAAGCATCGATTGTCTTCACTATCGACTAATTTCCATTGGGCGTACATCTTGGGATTGTAAGTGGCTTATGACTTTCTTTGCGTAAAAATCTGTGGATATCGTGGTTGTTCAAAAAGACCAAGCAGAAATTGTAACAAAATACTCCAGCGATTTGTCATGAAAATCGGTTTCGGACAGATACCTACGCCACAGCTGCTTTTAGATGGAAATGTTCACCATTCTAATGATGGTTAGGTACCTTATTGCCCCAAGCCTTTCAAATACTGACGGGAGTCATGACTTCTCACTTGAACAACTGGTGAAATTCAGGGAACCCAAAATATTCTAATATAAACCAAACAATCTTCCTATGTACATACCTGATAGAACCTCTCCAGCTTTGCGTATGGTAAAAACAACTTCACTTGCAACTTGAATTCATCTTCTGTTACACCATGTCCTGACAACACCTTGTTATAGTAATCATCAATGATTTCATGGAATGACTTCGCTCTAGATTGAGGATCTAAATGGCGAAATATTTCACAGAGCAGATCATAAACAACTGGTTTCTTTACCCCTTCCGCTTCGATATGGTATATTTTTCCATAAGGTTTTTTATTAACTTCAAGCAAGTCAAAATCTAGTAGGTTCAGTATTTTTTCCACAAATTCAGCTTCGCCCAGCTTTTCCAGTTTGAGTTCCTTAGGGAGCTTATCCACGAACTCATGGTATTTATTTTTATCGATAAACAAACTACTCAGAGTGCATTCACAGAGTTTGCAATGCTTGCCCACAATTGCTTCTGATATACTACTCATCATGATTTTTCATACATCAAGTGATACAACAAAACAAAGACTGTTCTGAAAGCAGCTATGTCATTTATCTCGCCCACATTCGTGCGTTTGAACGATATACAAATCTCGCGATAGTTAAGGATAAATAGAAAACCTACAAAGTTCCGTCAGGCTACCCCTTTCGAAAAAATTGGGTAGAATATTTTGAGGTAAAATCCATATAAAAAAGTCACCCGGTTACACTTTCAGCGAGGTTCGACATTGAAAATTCTATAGTATTAGGAGGATGATGCTCCCGTTATTGGTATCTCGTGTGGTGTAGAAATCTACAACAGACCGTATTGTGGTAACTTATATTTTAGGACATATTGTAACCCCCTTTGCGTAAGACCACATTCAGGCCACAGTTTGAGTTATGTCATGTGTTGCTAAATCGTAGGCTAGGTATGTTGTCGGATTGTTGCCAGTTTTATTTGAGTTACGTCATATGTTGTTAAGTCGTAGGCTAGATATGTTGTCAGATTGATACCAGTTTTATTTACTTTACTTTACAGGAACTTTTTCTGTTATATTTGGATGTACTTCCTACCCCAGAATTACTGCCTTCTTCACCTGAACTATATCTAATTAAAGGACTATCATAATTGCATACCCGAGTATGTCCACATTACGATAACAAACAAATAAAATTTTGGTATAATGGTGTTTATAATTGAAATCTCATGGACTGTCTTTAATAAGAGGGGATAAAAAGTGGATTTCGGTACCTTTCCTAATGCTCATGTATTTTTCCGTGTATTCCACAAATGAAACATATAAAGGAGAGTTGCATATATGCATAATCTCGAATTAAAGATATGATCGGCTAATGGTAGATAATACATTTATTATCATTGTTACTATTTGCTACCAGTAATAATAATAATGATAATAATAATAAAAACAATTATTCCGCCTGTATTTACGACCTATAATTTACCCAAAAGCTACTCTTATATTTAATCCTTTGTAATATTTACTGTTGTTATGCCAAATGATCCGATATCAGGTATTATGTGTTCTTTCGAATAACTTACAGTAGATAAGCTAAGTAGTTCCATTGTTTTTTCCATTGTAGTGAACAAAATTCTCATAAACACGAGCAAAGACCACACAAATCATTGTGTAAATAATGATTTAAATTCTTGGCAGCTGAGTTATGTAATGACGAAGATTAAAGGACTGGGTTTGTACTGTGCAGCAAATGACTATACGAGTACATAGTTATATAGAAAACTGAAACTACAAAATTCAAATTATATAAATACTTTTCAGAATTGACTATAACTGTTATACACATATGATTGAATGTTAGTAAGATAACATCCTAAATTTTTCCATATCTATTTGCCAATTTTTAAACAACTTTGCCTCTTGTTGGGTAAATGTCATTATTACTATTAATATAATAATATCGTTTGAGAAATTTTAAGGGAATGAGCACTCCCGAAGATATATATTTTAGTTTGATCCACTAGAATGAGATAACCATCTCTTTGTTACATCTCTCCTAAATGGATGTCAATATTTGAAGGGACGATATTTCAGTCTATTTTGCGAAGAAAACTTCATACAAACATATGTTCCAAACGACTTTTGAGGTACAAGCTGGGGACGTTTTCAAAAATAAGTTATCTGACACGCCACTGACCTTCCTCAGAACGGAAAACAAATGATTTCTGTATTCATTCTTTTCATCCGACGTACGGCTTCCATCTAAAAAAATAAAATTGGTGTCTCTTCAATCACTGTCAAAACAGGCAGGTGGAATTCCGTACGAGCGGTGACTAATAAAAAAAATGTGGTACAACAATGCCTTTTGACCCAGTGCATATATATAATACATCTGAAATGGCGTTTCATATTGTGTGCATGATTTATTTTCAATGCTTCACCTCACTGTCAAAGTTAAGGCGTTTAGGACAAATGTTTACCCTGTATACAGAACGTTAGAAAAACAATTAAAGAAGCACAAAATCTTACGGGGCTCTCATACAACGGCATAAGCCCCTAAAATAACTACTGCCAACTTATAAGCGTTTGACGCAGCTTCAACTGATGGAGCCTCACAAGACGGTGTTAATAGGAAACGGTTAACTCACAAATCGCCAGTGGTGGAATATTCAGGGTAGGCTGTTCGACCCAGAAAAGGGCTCCTCGAAGGATCAATGACATGACAGCGCCCAACTAACAATTACCACTCCTATTAAAGTTGCAAGAATGATTATACAGTATTCCTTAAACAGCATTGTATACTGTAAGAGCATTGGCAAAACCCTCTTAGAACTGCTATACAAGCGGAATGGGCACACCTAATAGGACACTTCAGTCATTTAAGAGGTTGTATAAGGGCTTCAGGTAACAGTTATACAACAAACGTGTAAGCCTCTTGCAGCCGCTATAGGACATTTTCAGTTTTTGTCAACTATACAACTATTCTGTTACGTGATTCTACTTTATTGCAACCAAACTATTTCTTATGTATTGAATAGACGAAGAATAATATATAACTAATACATTACAGTCATCTTGTTTACTTACATACCAACCATTATGAATTTCATACACAGGTACATGATAAACTTCTACACTGTGATATAGGGCTATTGATTTACTTGAGCAGCTAATTTTATTGTGATTATCGTGCAAATTAGTTACGCAATTTCTACGGGCTTCGTATTTGATTTGTATTTTGATAATGGTCAAAAGTATGTCTAGACTTTTAAGATGGATAACTGAACTTATCTGCGTTAAATCTTCCACAAATCCTATATTTAGACACAATTACACTAATGTTTATCACTTTATATCTGTAATTTCGAACTGAAACATAATTATTTAATATTAAATAGAGGAATAAATGTTTGCCCAATATGGCGGGTGGTTGTGTATAATCATGGCATCGTCCATGTTGTCTTTAGGCTATTAGAATATTTTGGTGTTGCCTGCAGGTGTTATACAACAATTTGACAAATGTCTGAAATGAAATACCGACAGAGTCGAATGATTTACCCAGAATTTGTACCAGATCTATATCTTCTGTTTGAACAGTTGATAAAACATTTTGAACCAATATGCATGCGTTGTTTGTCTTAAAACATTGGTTATGGCATTTTAGCAAAAATATGACGGCAGAAAGTTAGATTATAGTGAAGTTGTATACCAACATATTTAGCATATGTACAGCCTTTAATAGTTACTAAACAACAGTTGTATAAGTGCTTCCGTTGGGAGCAATTTGTTGGCTAAGGCCCGTATCGTCAGTCATCCCTAAAATTGTAGGGCGCGTTTATGGCCTCCTTGATTGTGATACTGCTTTCTCTCCTTCAAAATTTCTAGATTACACTTGTCCCGTGTCAGCGTCAGCGCCCTCCTATTGTGAAGAAATGTTTTCTTTTTAAATTGTAGGAAATCTCAGGCTGATAAAGCTTGATATAACTCAAAAGCAAGCACAATTTAATTCAAATAGATGATTGTGACATAACCTCAAAATAGAGTTCTGACACGGAGAAGTAGAAAACTATGACAATCAAGGAGGCCATAAAGGCGCCCTACAATTGTAGGGACGACTGACGATACGGGCCTAAAGTAGTAAATTGCACATCAAAACAACAAGGCTCGGTTTTGTTTTATAAACGTTACCATGGATGCCACAACACAACCATTTTGACTAACGTGCAAATATGCCGTATAAAATAGTTGTATAAACGTTTATGCAACAGTTAAAAATTTGCCCTATAAGGTGTTGTATAACTATGCTATAAGGATATTGCACTTTAGAGCAAATATGTTGCAGAAAGCAAATTTGCATTCCACACAACATTAAGCCAGCATTTTGGTGTTCAGGCAACAACAATAGAGAGCTTTTATGGCTGAACGGTTCTTTTACCAAAAGCTTATAACACTACTTTGCTTGTTGGGCGTGATACTCAAATTCGTTTTTTAGATCCGAAACCTTGACCTACGAAAAAACCTGTCGGCCAGGCGGAGGCATAGGCATGTATTAGATCTGCCTTTCGTCTATATGACGAACCGAACACAACATTGATTCACGCTTTACAGCATATGGCTGTAGTATCTGCTTTATTGCGGTTCAATCCAATAAGTACATTTTAAATCGCATATTGCGATATTTTAGGTATTATCAAACCGGTAAAAGGCAGGAAGTTGAGAGGAAATACCTCTTCTACAAATTCGACCGTTGTTACGGTTCGAGCAACACCAGTGTAATGCATGTTGGTTTTAAACATGCCTATCTCGGAGAGCCGCCGATGAATAGCAATAAACTTTTTGTATCCCGGATGCTGTCGTTCGGGATAACGTTCTTGATACAACCACGCTGCTACTCGTGCAATGCAGCTTGTTGCTCCGTATGCCAAATGCATATGCGCCAACTCTTGATTGGTAAAGTTTTCCATTAGCAACAATTAATTTTTGTTAAATTCTTGCAAATTTCACAAATACGATAGCACGACTCAAAAATTATCCCTGTTATCGTTTTTAAAGGTAACAACACACAAGCGCCGGATATGGGTCCCTATACTCAAATGTTTTCTACTGTTACTACTTTGATCCCATAGTTCTGGAACACCCTGTATAAGTGAACAAAATTTTATGCGAAGGATTCAAAAATTATATTTGCAAGATTTTTTTTAAAATTTCAAATAAAATACCCTAATTTTTATTGCTGTAATCAATTGCCTGTATCAACTTTATTATGACCTGATGTTATCATTTTTTCAGTCCTGTCAATTTCGGAGATATGGTTAGTTTCGTTCCTTACACTTGCAACTTAGTAAGAAATCATTTCAAATAAACAAGAAGGCGTGTTATTCATTTGTTTGTAATATCATGGAGTCTTCAGAACCATAATAATTGGAAAAGCAAAAATAATTCAAAAGTGACAACTATTGCAGGCGTTATTACGGCATTTGTACTTAACGAAAAACAGCGAATTGAAATTCTTATTTTTCGAGGTTATGGAGATAAACAAGGATCTTACGAAAAAGTGTGCAATTTGATTGATGCGTTCTATCCCGAAAAACAAATTAAAAATCTACTATCTGCAGGACAGTAAGAAACTTGCTTGAGTGGAAAGAAAATCTGGATGAGGGAGACCGAAAACCGCTACCAGTGATGAGAATAAGTTAAATGTCCTTTTACAGCTTGAAGAAAACCCTAGGACAACGACCACAAAGTTATCCCTTAATTCGCGAATAAGTCAGAAATCGGTCAGAAATATGATGACGTGAAGTTATACGTCAATACATACATATTTGCCAGCAAGGCAAATATGAAAGACATCCACCTAGAATTGAATTTGAGATTACCGCGACAGCTAAAATGCCATTCCAAATTGTTCACTCGGATGTATATCAAGCTAACAATAAGAAATTTTTAACAACAATTGAAAATTTTTCAAAATATGCGCAAGCCTTCACAATCGAAGCAGCTGATGCTATCTCTGTTGTAGACAATTTAATCAAATACTTCTCATTTCATGGTTTGCCCATCCAAATTGTTGCAGATTCTGGTACTGAGTTCAACAACTCCTTAATAAAAGAGTCTGCAAAACTCGATAAGATAAAGCTACATTTTACAACTTCCAAAAATTCAAATAGTAATTCACCTATTGAACGATTCCACTCCACTATAACAGAACATTTAAGAGCTCTTGAATTGCAATTTCCAAAAAAGGATGTTAATTCTTTGATGCCCTATGCAATCCTTGGCTACAATCAGTCCATACATTCAGTGACGAAACGAAAACCAATTGAAATTATTAACGGACATTTAGACGTTAGAGATCCTTTTGATCTAGACGTTGATCGAGAATTAATGAACAATTACCTTCAAGAACACAAGAATAGGACAAAATCAATTTATAGCCTTATCTATGACATGTCGAAAACCCAAAAGGAAAAGGTTATTCGAAAAGCTAATAAAGATCGCGAAAAACCGACCGACTATTCTAGAGAAAAAGTAGCGTACCGACGTGACGCGAAGTCCGAGGTAAAAAGCTGAAACCACCCTATATAAAAGAACAGATTTTGACTGACAAAGGTTTAAAACTAAAAACTAATAGAAATATTTATCATAAAAGTATTTTCAAAAAGCCCAGAAAGAAAGTAACTCAAAATTTGTTACAGGATGATACTTCTTCTGATAGTGCATCTGACACATCAGTCCACGGTGAAGGTCACCAACCTTAAAACAAATCCTGGTATACTACCCTTCAGATTAGGTGACGCTACAGTAAAAATAGGAACACATACATTTTTACACTATGTAGATTTTGAGCCGATAATAATTAAGGAAGTAAATTCGCTAAGTACAGTATTTCAAGAAATCAAGGACCAAACAGAAAAGAATAAATATAATTTAGGATTCATTCCAGATACACATTTGGCATATATAGAACAGCATATAGTTTACTCGATGTCAAATTTGAAAAACAGAATAAAGTCCATATATCCATTCGGGAAAAAGCAATATCGCCCAAAGCGAGGTTTAATAAACGGTTTAGGATCAATTATCAAAATGATTTCAGGGAACTTAGATGATGACGATGCTAAAAAATATGACCAGGAAATTGAACAATTACAGAAAAATCAGAATCAAGTAATTAAGACAGTTAATCAGCAAATTTCCTTGACCCACGAGGTTCTCAAAAACAACAGTAAGACATTTAGCCTTATGGTTCACAATCAAGCTGTAATAGAACAAACTTTGGTAGAGATGCAAAGGAACAATACATACTATTTTACTATTTTGGATACACTATTACAAATAAAGTTCAATTTAGATACACTGCTCTCTATAACCAGTAATTTGGAAAATGCCATCGCATTTGCCAAAATTGGGTCATTGCACCACAGTATTATTTCGATAGATGAATTAAAGTCAATATTCCCAATATTAGTCAAAAATCATAATAAAGCTCAGTTGGTGTATTCAGACATCAAAGATATTTATAAGCTTTACGACATAATTTCAGTAGAAGCATATTTTTCCCAAAATCGATTAGTTTTTGCCTTACATGTTCCGCTTATTGCACGTAGACACATTTAAGCATTATCATCTTTATTCCATTCCTACTGTTAACCTTACTACCATTATTCCCAAAAATTCCTATTTCACAATGAGTACCAAAATGTACCAATATGATGCTGAACCATGTCAAATGATAGAAGATATTTTTATTTGCCACGAAAACAAATTGGTCCATCTAGCAGAAGAAGAAGACGATTGTCTATTTGCTATTTTACAAATAAACAAAAAGCAGCCAAATTGTAACAAAATTCCCGTTACTCTTAAAATGGCCTTAATTGGAGAAGTTTCAGAGTCCAAATACATTGCTATTTTTCCGAAACCTGAAAAGCTGATAATCAAGTGTGAACAAGATGACGTCATAGAATTAAAAGGCATTTACCTACTTGAAGTGCATTACCAGTGCAGCATACAAACGAAGGACTACATTTACAAAAATCAAAAAGGAACAACCATGGAAAAGCCGCTGTTGCTTCCAGAGGTCCACATTTCATCAAAAACAGAAAATCCAAAGGAAATCAAGTTAGTACATATTTCCTTAGATAAACTTCATCACTTGCAAGAACGAGCCGACCAAATCCAGGTAGATCTTCCCGAAACAGTGAAGCACCCCTACAAATGGAGTCTACCCCTGTATGCAATTATGTTAATTGGAATTGCATGCATCTTCGTGAAAAAGTATTACAAGAGAAGAAAAGGATCAAGAGGAAGCCAGCATTTAGAAGAAATCGAAATGCAACCCCAGAGGCACAAAGTTTTGTTTGTGCCCTCTAAAACTTCATCTTAAGGGTGGAGGAGTTATGTTGCCGTCATTTAGCACTTTATTAATTGACATAATAATTGCATTGTATTCCTTTTTACTAGCTCATCACTTTTGGTTTACATTAGCGATTGTATCTTAATTATGAGTCAGTCATTCAATCTCAGTCACAGCGGACACACACACTATAATTCCGGTTCAGTTCATGTAAACTATTGTTGGAATCAAATAAAGTTTTTAAAAACGAAGTTTGAAGTTCCGACTACATAATTCGTGGCACTCTGGAAGATTGCTTCTTTTAGGGTTTTCTGAAGTGCAGAGTCTATAAAGATCGGCCCAATGACTTAGAAGGACTTAGACAAAAGGTTTGGATGAAGCCGCACAAATTACTCCATATCTGTTTCCGAATGCTTTGGCAGAATATAACGATCGCGTCGAAAATTTTTTAGCCAACGATGGTAGACATTTTGAGCCCTGATTAAGTAGATAGGTATTTTGTTATTTTTTAATATTATGTTATTATTTTGCACTAATATTTACTTGTTTCATAATTAAATTTCCTTATTCCCTTCACTTGTCTTTTTTAAATACAATCTTGGAAACATCGCAAATGCAATTCATAAATTCATAATGTCCAGTTACTCATCTGTACTAATTTTGACGAATTCCGGTTGGATCGGATTCGAGATAATTTTCTAATCGGTATCGTTCTGTATTCATTTCGAAAGAAGCATGATGCCATATCTCCGAAATTGACAATAGCTGAGAAACGGTAATATCAGGTCGTAATAAACTTGATACAGGCAATTGATTACAATCATAAAAATTAGGGTATTCTATTTAAAATTTAAAAGTTGCTCAACCTAGGGAGAAAACTAAAAAATTGGCAACCTTGCAAATATAATCTTTGAGTTTTTAATGTTTAGTTACCCCTTCGCACAAAATATGGTTCATTCATATTTGACGATTGCTGAGATAATCCACCCTTACGGTTCTTTCTATTAACCCTTTATAGCTGTTCGTGAAGGTAGTATAAAGATAGAATTAAACAACATTTTTCTTGTAATTTAAATTTTTTGTTGTATGTACCTTCAGAATATCAAGACATGCATGTGACGTGACCATAAATCAGTATTTAGTTGCTATAAGCTAATAAGAAGCGACGGAAGTATATAAATATGATCCTCTTGTTAAGTTATACAGTACTGCTGCTAATTCCAACAAGCGAATTCCATGAAAAAACGTTATAGTGTCGCAAAGCCTTATTTGGAGGATGTTCGGATACACAGGTACAAAAAAACAATATTAATGTTTTACTGTGTTGCCTTATTGATTTCTTCATTTCCGCAAACCCTCACAAGATCTTCCATAAACCATCCCATCCTCTTCCTAAGTGGTTCATAGTCCCAAACATTATCCAGCTCAGTTTTCCCTATTTCCAAGTACGAACTTGCTAGCTCTTTCTTTGTCGGCCATCATTTCTTCATTGTACTTCTTCGGTAGCAATAGGTAGTGACCGTACAACACACATTTGCAGATTATGGCAGCTTCAACTTCCTTGCAAGATTTGACAAACTGGTCGAAAGTGAAGATGTTAGCAGCATCGACATCTTGAGAGTTCAGTATTTGGGTCATTTCTTTGTAGTAGAGTTCGATGAGGTGAGTCATGTGTTTTCTCCTGGTGGGGCCATCAGAGTTGACGTAGATCAAGAAGAGAAGATCTTGAGCTGGTGGGCAGTACTTGATCAATTGGAAGTCAACGAATAATACTGACGCAGTTTGGTCAGCTTGGTCTTCTTTATACATGATGTTAGCTGGAAAAGAGTAATAGGTTGATTATAAAATGGGATAAGGAAATAAATTCATACAGAATGAACAAAGGGGCACTCCTCTGACCCAAATTTTATCAGAAAAGATCGTATAAACGTGTCCTAAAACTCTTTGTCTTAGGAAACAGGGCGTAGGTTAAAGAAGAATTGCTTTTCTATTAGTATCCGTGCGTCTGTTTTATTGATTTTTGGCGGTGTCATTCATTGCGGTAAGACTATATGGAAGATAATTATGAATTCGATGACCTTGGGATTTCATTTTTGGGTGTTTGAAACATATTTATTAGGTTTAGCGTTAACGTGAGACAACGGTATACTTTACACGTTTCCCAATACTAAATTGCTCACATCTCGAAAAATATCAGTTTTAGAGAAAAGTTTATTACAACCTTATTCTTATAATGATCCGGAAAGCCTTGAAAGGCTTTACCTAGAGCGACAAAGACAGTTTTGTTTCAATCTGGGGCCTGTCAACAGTTCTTGAAGATAATGATGCAAAAGAAACCGAGTCGGAACATTTTCCAGAGCCGGTGCAAATATAGATCCTGGACTATTAAAATTCTGCCCGTTGAGCCTATAATCTGGGCTTAGTTTGTTAAGGGGCGCCTTTTATATCCTTTCTCGGGCAGAAAAGTTCGACATGTTACTCCTACCAGCCTTATCTGCTCGGAGTGTGAGACTCTCCAGAATATTCGCCGTTGCAGTTCGTCATTACTGCATTTCGTCATGATGGGTGGCGTCGCGCAAACTGAGCTTACCTCCCCACATATCGCCATGATTCAGCACATTTCTGATTGTATCAGATTTTTTCATGTTATACAGCTTTTTACAAGCACTATTTATCTGTTCCTTCAAAACCTCATGATTCGTGGTGTTAAATAGGTCAGGAAACTTTGACAAAGTGTACTCAGATATACTACGAGCAAAACGATCTTCGGTTTCTCTGTACTCTCCTTTTTCATTAAATATGTTTTCAACTACAGTCTCGGGATATTCTTCATCTATTTTTACTTTTCTTCCAAATTTTTCACTTAGCTTTTCCTCGAAAATAATTGACATCGCATGAAGTTTGGCCATCACTTTGACCGCTGCAAACAACCATTTGTGCGATACTGGTATATGAAAGTCGCAGGATTCATACCTATAACAAAACCACTATCATCTAACTGTTCTAAAAAAGTATAACTCATAAATCAAACACAACCCAGTCGCGTCATGCGCTCAAATCATCAAAACTGTGTAAGATTTTATAAGCTGCCTCAGTATTTAAAAAAAAAATATGAGTAATTTGAGAAATTTTAAATATGAAGTGAAATCGTTTTTATAAGAGGAAGGGTTTTATACAATTGGCAAGTTTTTAGAACACCAGGACAAATAATATAATTAAATGCTATTCAACATATTTGCTTATTTATTTTTCTTTTTGTATTGACCTGCTATATACAGGGTATTCATTTGAAAACCTTCTACCACGAATTTATCGAAAACCACTGATTAAAAGAAGAAACTCCGAGACACGTCAAGCAATTTGTCAAGGGAAGTAACTTTTTAACAAAAAACTACTTCACCAACTGCCACCAGGGATATTCCCTCAAAAATTTCAAATGACAAGGGGTATCGAGTGATAGCTTGTTATAAGGATCTTTAAATGTCCTTTATTTTGTCGTTTGATTTCTTAAAATCGTGCGTTTCGTTTTCAAGAAAATTACAAACATCTCTATTTATCTTAATTTGTTTAGACAGAAAACAAAAACACACGAAAATATCACGTTTCTATTTTAATAAGTGTTCAA
Source organism: Acanthoscelides obtectus (assembly GCA_963669975.1). Taxonomy (NCBI): domain Eukaryota; kingdom Metazoa; phylum Arthropoda; class Insecta; order Coleoptera; family Chrysomelidae; genus Acanthoscelides; species Acanthoscelides obtectus. The sequence continues at coordinate 35,991,346 of CAVLJG010000007.1, read as the reverse complement.
AATGTTGCCCGCAATAGTCCAAACAATGATATAGGCGATGTTCAAATTCCTGACGGACATTTTCAAAAACATGTTGTGGGACATCATGGCAGGTTTCGGTGATGCGTTGACGAAGTTCATCCAAACTTGCAGGCTGGGGAGTAAACACGATAGATTTTAAATGTCCCCATTGAAAAAAGTCTAATAACGTCAAATCAGGATCTCTAGGAGGCATTTCTGTAGTCCCTCTTGGCCCTATCCGTTTATCTCGAAACTCATCGTCTAGCCATTGCCCAACCTGAAGAACATAATGAGGAGGAGCGCCGTCTTGATGGAAATATATTTCAGCCCCAACGAGTATAGGGTTTTCATCATCTTGGATTTGGTTTTCAATGGTTTCAGTGATAAGCTGTTTGATGATATTTTACAACATATCCAAATAAATATCTCCATTATATTTCCATTAATAAGCAATGGTTCAATCACTTTGTTTCCTAAAATGCCTGCCAATACATTAATTTTTTGGCGGTACTGGGTATGCCCTTCTACAAAAACATGAGGATATCCATTGCTCCAATACCTGCAGTTATGTATACTAACAAATCCAGTTAGATGAAATGTGCATCCATCACTGAAGCAGATATTCTTTACATAAGTAGTATTATCATTAATCGCTGCAGTCACAAAGCAACTCGCCTATCGAAATCATCTTCGGTTAACTCTTGCAATATTTCCATTTTGAATGGATGAAACTTATGGACTATAGTAACCGTAACAGATCCTGATGAAATGCCAGTCGCAGCAACAATTTTGCGTAATGAGGTACTAGGATTTATTTCAAAATGACCCAAATCTTCAACTTGAGCGGCTTCATCCAAAACTCTCCAATAAGCACGTTTTTACTCACAACAGATTAATTTTGAGTAAATTTAGTAACAAGGTCCAAAACAAGTTATCTTTCCCGGATACTGGCGTTAAACGTGATTTTGCGTACCAGTAATTAGAAATATTTCCACTCCTTCGGCTAGTGTGTGAACCGTTTTGAAAGTAAAATCTGAATCAATAAATTCATTTTCACTACTCCAAGATTGTCACAAAAGTAACTGACAGCAAGTTAAATTATGTCTTTCCCTTAGCAACAAATAACCAAACAGTTTGCCCAGAATATCTGTGTTGATGAAAAGAATGCGGAAAATATTCGGGTTGTTATTTGATTGTCGTCACGTCTAACCTTCGAATTGCTGTTTATGTTGGTAGTTGCCGTTTTAAATCATAAACGAACTGCAGATTTGGCCAACCTGAACGGACATCATTTTTAACACTTATTGAAATAAAAAGTGATATTTTGGGGTGTTTTTGTTTTATATCTGAACGAATTAGGGTAGGTACAGATTGGTCTAATTTTCCCGAAAACGATTTTGAAAAATCAAACGTCAAAATGAAGGACTTCGAAAGACCTTTCAGACAAGCTACTTCTCGATACCCCTTGTCATTTTAAATTTTCAAGGGAATGGCCTGGTTTTCAGAGGGTGAAAGGGGGTGAAGTGTCTTGGCGGTTTTTCTTTTAATCAGTGCTTTTCGATATATCCGTGGTGAGAATACTTTCAAATGAACACCATGTATATGTGCTTATGTATCAATACGGCCAATAAATACTACTACTACTACTACTAATACTACTACGGAATTGTTATTGCAGTAACTAACCAAAGTTAGTAGCCCAACATATAGTACAATACTTCAACTATACTAAGTGACATATAAATCCGAACACCCAGTTTAAATGGTTTTATTTTAATAAAATTTTGTATAAGTACTTAATGAAGCATAATAAGTAAATGATAAATTTCAAAATGATTGCACTGCTTTAAAGCCCTTTGACCTTTAATAATGTGTGGATGACCCTGATGTGCTACGCATTCTTCAACGCGCCTAATCATGCTTCTGATCAGGTGGTCAATGTCCTCCTGTGGTATCTCATTCCAGGCAACCGCCAACTCCTCTTGACGTGCTTCTAGAGTCTGAGGAGGACGTTGCAATCCTGCCCATCATGTCCCTGCACGTTCATGTTACCTCTGATGAAGATTAAAGGTGACCTGGAACCATAAGCTTTAGCATCCCAAACCATAACTCCAACAGTGTGATGAACATGTCTTTCAACAAAAAACTGTGGATTCCTCCTTTCACCACGTCGCCTTCTAACCCTGGCACGACCATCGTGCATGCCTAAACAAAATCGAGACTCGTCACTAAAGACAATACTGTTCCATTCCTGATCCCACATTGACCGGTGTCTGCACCACTCAAGGCGATTACGTCGGTGTTCTCGAGTTAAAGGGAGGACCCAGTGTGCTCGGTATGAAAACAAGCCAAAACTTCGTCATTCGTCGGTAAACACTTCGCACGCCAATAGGTATTCCGTGTTCTGCAAACCATTCATTTGCAATGGACCTGGTAGTGGAGAAACGGTCCCTTAAAGCCAATAATCTTAGGCGGCGATCTTCACGGTCTGTTGTTTTACGGCGGCGTCCAGTGCCCCTTGCTCTTTGCGTACGGTCTTCTTAAAGCCATGCCTGACAACACCTAACCACAGTGTCTACACTTCTTTGCACTCTAACTGCAATTGCCCGAAAAGGAAGTCCAGCTTTCCCAAGTCCCACTATACGGCCCCTATCAAACTCACTAAGTTGACGAAATCGTACAGGTCTCCGTACTCTAGGCATCGTAACCGATCGAAAACGATGTCAAGAACCAAAATCCGCCAACGTTGATTCTTTACTGCGGCTGAAATATTCATTTTTAGAGCGTTAGTGAATTAAAAAAAAGCAGTATAAAAACCGGAATGTCCAACTGATAAGGCTGAAAATTGTTTCACTTGTTATTTACAGTAAGATAAATACATTCACCAACTTTTATTAAAATAAAAACATTTAAACTGGGTGTTCGGATTTATATGTCACTTAGTATATTATGGAAAACTGAACAACTGAAGAATGGTTCGTTTATCGTTTCAGGCATGTATACATAGCCCAGTAAGGGGACGCTAAATGTTCCCAGATCTGACAAAAATTCTATTATGGATGAAAATTAGCTTATGGCTCTGACCGCGTTGCCACGTCTGACGGATCAAGTATCGAAGTATTTTGCGGGTTATGAAAAATCGTTTTAAAATTGTTATTCACCTGTTCTTAACTAGTGACTAAGAATAAATTAATTTGTGGCGATAATGAAAATTTAAATAATGGAGGTTTCAGCAATTTTTACAAACAATGCCTACTTCGTAATCTACCATGGGTTAAGAAAAAAGCTTAAGACATATTCGCTTCGGCCTTTGTAATGAAATAAAATCGAAAAAAATGACTACCATTAAAATTTTTTACCGCAACTTTGCGATGAGTCATTTTAAAAAACTGTCAACTTAGTTGCACTAAATTAGCAGCTGAACGTTTATATATTTCGTATTTGGGCCAACCAAAGCAGGCATTTTATAAAAATGTAAGCATAGCCTAGGCGCATTGTAGTTAATTGTTCTAGGACTAAACTGATACCGGGCCCTACGTATGACGGAATATACATAAGTCGGGAAATATAAGAACATAACACTCAAAAACTCTACCGTTGCGAAAACCCTGACATTTCTTTAAAATTATGTATACAGAATATGACCCGAGCAAAAACCAGTAATAGGGCCTAACTTGAATTGCTTGAAACCTGTTACTTACCCTTCTACTGATAAGTCATCGAGCAACAACATCTCATTGCTGACCAAGTAACACTTTGGGCAGAAGTCTGCAAGCTTTTCCAAGCCAAGTTCCTCGACCTGCTTCATGATCTTTTCAAAAAATACTCGTTCCTTTTTGAAAGGAATTTGGGAGAAACCAGGAATACCCAATGCATTTGTATCGATGACTTTTGCAAATAACTGATGAATGTTTGTTTTTCCATCATTCTTTACGGTTAGCTTGAGCTTGAAGTAAGTTCCCAAATTTCCGGGAAGGCCTTGAGCTTGTACCACATCTAAGTGAATTAGTCTTGGTTCACTTGATTTGTACATGTTTTTGAGAGCAGCGTAGCAATCTTCTCTCAATATTTTTGGACATAAGAAGCATTCTTCAAGTTCCAGTACAGCTTCCTGAATATCGTCAGCTTTACACTACAAAATACCTAGAGTTAGTTCCTATCAAATATTTATTACCAATGGAGACCAAATAGAATCAAAGAAATACAACATATTTTTGGAAACCGTGTTTTTATTTCAAATAAGGCACCAGGTGCGGATTTGATTTTTTATCGTGGACGCAATCATGAAAGCTGTTTAACGCGTTGTGCCTAACGTGCAAAAAGCATAAAATTTCCAATTTTATTAACCTCGCGACGTATATTTTTTCAAATTAGTATTAACTTCAAATTTGTTCTTGGGGCAGTCAAAGGAAGAAAATGCACGGGGCCAATGGTGGTGGTCCTTAGTCATCATTTTGGCTTTGTGTCATTTGATTACAGCCACCCTCCAGCTTCATCCTCAGGCCAGATCCGTGTCGTATTAGAATTCGCTTTAGTGGATTTATGCCTGATTTTACTATTGATCCGCGTATAAAAATCCTTGATCCGGATCAAAATGGACCAACGAGATGGCATCTTTTTGGTAATCAAATGAATATAGTCGATTTCCTTTAAAATCACTCAAACTAGCGAAACGATATATGAGTTGTGGGAGGGGCTTCTAACCCCCAATTAAATCAAGAAATTATTTATAAATCACCACAAAAACATATTCTTACACTTGATCCGGAGATCAAAACGGATCGACAATGGCCAATCAGAAAGCGTCTTCATAAAATTGAATCGAAAATTGGCCAATTGGGAACACCTTGTAGATGATATAACTAAATTAAAAAGAACTAAAAATGGGATATATCGGTTCCCAATATTAGGTGTAGATTTCAACAGACTCGTTAATTATCTTCCATTATCACATGTTTTTGCCGTTGCACATAATCCGGATGTCCTACATCAAGGTATATAGCGATGTTTCTGAGTTACTTTAATTTTAAACACATTTATGTGCTGTGGCCTTTGCTGTATAAAATTTTAGAGAAATGGCAAAAGCCAGATAAGATATACAACCAAAAAAAAGGTCTGTAAAATGGAAACCCTCCTTTCTTGAGCCTCCTTGTCGGCCAGAGATAGGCTGTGTATGCGAACTTAGACAATAACGATATTCGAATACGCATTTAAAGATTTTACTATTTTGTGATACAACAAGAACTATCGTAAATGATAACGATATTTATGATAACAATGCAGATCAATGGGATTAAACTTGGACTTGTCGGAAATACAATATTCAAATTCAAATCCAAATTCAAAATATTAAATATTTATTTCGTCATGAATAAACATCATAAACAAAAGAAATTCTACATATAGAGTAATGACGAAGAAGGACAGTCTCTCGATTATAAAACCGATACATTGGACCCTTTAATACAAAGAGTCCATGCGAGAAAGCCCTGAATACCCTAAAAGTCCTTAAACAAATAAAAAAAACAATAAAGAGGCAAATGAAGAGGCGGTGAAACACAAAAAAGGCAAAAACGAAGAAAGAACCCCCGGGAGCTGGCAACCGATGCGAAAAACAAATCTTTACAACCTGTCAGCGAGTAGGAATGTAAAAACGATATTTTTGCTTACACAAACGCTGCTAAAGTAGCTGGTGATTCTGTAACAACGTTTTTGTCAGTTTTGAGAATGTTTTTGACGATGAGCTTTTAACTGGTAAATTATTCCGTAAGTGAACCGCCACATAGGCAAACGATCGTCGGAAGGAACGCGTTCTATGCCTAGGTACGATAAAATTGAGATTATTTCTGCTTCTCTGGGGACTAGGCAAAGGCACAAATCTTTCTCTTTGAACTATTTTTATAACCCTATAGATAAAAGAATACATGGGATATTTTCTGCGATTCGTCATGTTTAATATGTTGTAGTTATTCAGATAAGGAGTGATATGGATTCGATATGGAATTCCAGACGCAAATCTCATGCAACTATTTTGAACTTTTTGTATGCATTTTTTGGTTCGCGACGATAGCGAATCACCATGGACGACATCTCCATAGTCATAAAGTGATAATATTAAGGTATTACACAAATAATATTTTGTTTGGCTGATAAATGTTTTTTTTATTTGTTTATATTTTTTAGTCGCATGTAAGCTAAATTTGTTCTGTTTTTATATGACTGCCGAAGCCAAGCGAGCTATCAAATATAATGCCTAGATTGTTTGTCTCTTGAACTATGGGGATTCTGTCATTGTTAATAGAAATTACTAAATTTTGTTCTCTTTCAGTACTGTTTTTATTCATAACCATTACTCGTGATTTTGAGGGGTTTAGTTTAAGATTGTGATGCTTTGCAAATCCGTCAATTCTTTGGAGATCTGAATTTAGTTGTTGTTGTGCAATATGGATTGTGGTTTTATTGACAGGGAGATATTTTTGTGAGTCATCTGCATATTGTTTTATCTTTGCGAATTTTACCGGTTTGACCATGTCAGATATGTAGATTGAAAATAGCAAAGGAGATAAAATTGAACCTTGAGGAACTCCTCTTTTTATAGGTTTAAAATCGGTTTTGTAAATAGCAGAATCATTTGCTAACATAACACAGTTTGAACGGTTGCTTAAGTATGTTTTTATTAGATTTACGGAGTTCTGCGAAAACCCCTGGTAATGTAACTTAGCTAGTAACATTTCATGATTCAGAGTATCGAACACTTTACTAAAATCGAGAAGAACCATGCACGTACTATTTTTTTGTTCTTGATGATGTCTGATATCATCCAAGATATTAACTAATGATGTACTTGTGCTAAAGTTTTTCCTAAAACCGGATTGACTATCGTGTATGATATCGTTTGTGTCACAAAAAAATCTAATTTGATTATAAATATGCTTTTCTAAAATTTGGATGTAGCGGGTAATATGCTAATAGGCCGCAAGTCTGTAAATTCTTCAGGTTCTGCTATTTTTGGTAAGGGTTTAACAATTGCTTTCTTTCATATTTCTGGAAATAATCCCCCAAAATACATGTGCTGATTATATTCAGCAAGGCATTCGTACAAAATGGGATACATAACTTTAGGTCTCTCATATAGAAACCATCCTCTCCAATGGCATTTGATGAGATATTAGTTACAATTTTGATTAGACTGGCCCTGTCTAACAGTTGGAAGCTAAGAGAATCGTTAATGTTTACATTGTTTTTGTAAAAATTGATTAATTCTTGGGAAGCAGTGTCTGGTAAATTGTCGGTCTGCTGGAAGTAATTGTGTATGCCATTTACATCTTGTAAGTGTTCGGGTATAGTTGAGTGAGTTTTCTTGCATGTTATGTTGAGCTTTTTGGTAGTGTCCCAAAATTCCTTACCTTTCTTTGTTGAGAGTAAGTTAAAGAATGTATTTTTTTCTCGGATAATTGCATGCTTTGTATAGTTCTTTAGTTGTTTATAATATTCAAAATGAGCCTGTGAATTTGATTTTTGAAATTTTTTATGAGCTTTATCTCTTAGTCTGATTAAAATTCTTATATTTTGAGTTACCCAGGGTACATAAGGTTTTTCGGTTATTTGTTTTGTTTTTATCGGAGCATGTTTATTCAGAACAGTTACTATATTTTTATTAAAGACTTATATTTTTCGGTCGATTTGGTTTATATAGTAAATATCCTCCCACCCAAGTAGAAACCCTTCATTTAAGAAGGATTCTCTATCTATATTATTGTAGTCTCTATATTTAATAGTCTTGTGATTTATTTATTTTTGACTTTCGAAAGGCTGAGTAAATTAAGTTATGATCTGAGAGATCTTGAGAAAACTGCCAATGATTGAGAATCGATAGAGATAAGATCCTCACTAGCACAGATTATATCAATGAGGCCAGCCTCTCTTGTGGCAAAATTGTACCTTGTTGGCTCACTGATCCTTTGTGATAAGTTAAAACTATGAATTATATTTTTGAGGCGATTTGTGTATGCAGAATTAATTAGAATGTTAATATTTAGATCTCCTACCAGTAATAAATAATCATATTTGACACTGACAAAACCGAGAAAATTTTCTAAGGAGTCTGAAAAATAAGTGACACTCTCAGAAGACGAATGATAGCCATTAACTAAAAGATAAGTTTCTCCACCTATCTTAAATTCTATACCGATGGTTTCTGCACAGTTAGTTTCCACATTTTTTAGCCTTGAATATTTCAACCCGCTTTTTATGTATAAAGCTACCCCTCCTCCTCGACCCTGCCTATCATTCCTTATAAATTTGTACCCAGGCAAGCAAAAACTCTCACTTCTTAAAGTTGGATTGAGCCATGTTTCAGAAACTCCAAAAATATCAAAACTGTATTCTGTCATATAATTACAGAACTCGTCAAATCCAGAATTTATGGATCTGATATTTAGATGTCCGACTGTGAAATGTTTTGATGTGGACTATCAAATAATATTGATTCATCATTAACGCTCTCCACTCGCTGACCCATGTTATCATTATCCATTATCCTTATTTCCTCACTATTGCCACTCCCCGAAGACCAATCCCCGTCATCCCAATGCCCCCGCGTCAACATATAACCTCTATGTAACACTATTACAATTTTGTTCTTATTTAATTTTGTAAACGAGACTAAACCTAACAACCTACAAATCATTGCCATTCTTAAGTATACATGCGTATTTGCATACATACCCTCACAGCAATGCGTTATCTGTGGCATTAGCAGCTCCAGAGACACAATTTATGTTTTTCCCAAAAATTAACAGAATTAAGTCCATAACTTGCTACGAAAAATAGCAGACCCGCTTTATTTTATACAACATAGGTATTCCAAACTCGTCAAAATGAATATAAATATATGAACAAATTTGAACTTATGATAAAAAAAAACGATCAGATGAAAATAATATTATTATTAATCGAATTTATCTTGCGACGTTCTGTTTTCCAAATAATCGGGCAATCAGTACGTGTTCGAAATGTGAATTCGATAAAAATATATATAGCTGAGCAGTGCACATCTTTGATAGTGCCCATCTCTATCCCACTGTGACAGCTCATCACGCGACGATCCCCATAACCTTACTTTTTAAACACAGATTTTATGAAGTGTCTCTGCAATTGTTTTTTTTTAACCTGATTTAACATATAACATTCACCACTGAAAAACTCCTCAGTATCACATTCAAAATAAGTAATTCTTTTTGTAACTAAATGTTCTAATAAAGCGCCAAGTATTTATTTCTCTCGAGCCACCCAGGAGCGTGATGTCATTTTTCGTACATCACGAGATCGAACTATCGAACTTGATCTACATTTAACAGTTACAGATTTAATTGTATTAACGGCCAGTGTTACGACTATTCCGTGGATCTACCACGATTTCATCTTCACGTCTTTTCGTTGAAGGCAGACCCGATTTAAAATATAATAGAGATTTTTCTGTTTCCCTTCTTTTCCCCAAGAAACGTATGTTTCATACGTTAATTGCATACTTTTATCAAAAATATGATTGCCGATATTTTGCATAAAATATCACACACAGAGTATGTGTGTGCCAAACTGGTTCAGACATCTACAAATAGTCGCCTATTTAATCCAGAATCGTCAATGTAATACATATCAGACTCAGCATGATGTTTACTGTATTTTTCTCGTCAGGCCCTTTCATTTGATACCCATATCATGAAGGTTACAATGTCAATCGTGTGTCATCGTCTTGTGGCATTCACCATATTCAATTTGAAATGGAGGTATTTGATTTCTTGTGTATTGTCATTAAACGTGCCTACACAATTTTAGTTCAATTGGTTACGGTAACTGGTTCAATACTCCGTTTCTGGATTTGTTCCACACTTACATATTAACAAATAATAACCTAAATAAATGTTTGTAAAACGAAACCAAAGTCGAGTAACAATTACGTATCCGTCTAAATAACCTTTATATTTTCACAAGGTCGTAAGTAACAATGCGTCGTTAGGTATACGCCAAATGTTTAGTTATTTTTTATATTCATATTATTTTTTTCATGATATCACAATGTCAAAAGGCTCATTGTTGACGTAGGATACTACAGGTGACCTCATTTAAGGTCTAATGGTAGAATATAATACTAAAAATTTGTTGTGAATGTGAGTATATCACTTGTGATTGATAGAGGACTTTCACATCGAAAGCTTGAACTACGAGTATCAGAAAAGAATATGCCAAGCCTGCACCACCACCTAGTAGACAGAGTGACCTGAAAGTTATAACATTTCTGTTCAGGAAGAACTACGTTTGGAATGGCAATTCTTATATGTAGGAAAAGCAATGAATATGTGATCACAAATTGTTAAGAAATACGTTTCAAACGAAACTTTGTCTACGATATATACACATGCTACTTTAAGTCGTCGTGATTCGATTCCAAGACGACACATTCATGTTTGATGTTTGCAACTTTCGGGGTTGTCCATGCCTTTTACTGTGCCCACCTCGACGTTCTTTCACACGGCATATCTCCTCAGCTCTTCGTGCCAAAACTACGAAACAAACATATACGGCATGGAAAAGTCGTAAAATATGATCTGAACAGCATCTTAAAGACCTTCACCCTAAACTAGAACCATACCGATAGGTTGTTTATTGTAATAGGATTCTGCAAGTCTCCGCTTTCACAGTCGCCTGGTGAAATTAAGGGTTTGCTACGCCTCATTGGCTTTATTCCGAGAAATCTAACTCACATAGAAATCCTGAAATCTCGTTTCTTGTTTAGATTGAATTAAAATGCTAAAATAGGTTTACATTCTGAGGAGCAAAAAATTGGTGTCTATTGTTGGTATTAAAACAGCACACTTCATGAAATTTAACGGACTCCCGATCTACGCTAAAGGTATTTGTTCTGACAGATATGGAGCTAAATGCGTAAATGTGGTGTATTTTCATTACGGATGGGTCAAAAAATAATCATGAACCTTCTTGAAGATTCACTCAGATCACAAGCCACAAATATATGGTTGTCCAATAGGGACGCAGGAAAGTAAACGTCAATTTGATATAGACGCCATCTTTGTTTTCTGTCACCGACATGTCATTTTGTTAGTTGAATGTTTACCATTGATCGCTATGGAGTCGTATTCGATTGAAGACCGCATTAAAGTTATTCATGAGCACTACAAAAATGGTGCAAAAATAAAAAACACGTTTCACGCGCTTCGTGAACATTTCGGTCGCAACAACCGCCCAAAGGAAACAACCATCGGTCATCTGGTGCGTAAATTTGAGGCAACAGGTTCTGTGGCAAATCTGCCAGGCTCTGGCCGGCCAAGGAGCGTTCGCACACCGGAAAATATTGCTGTTGTGAAGGAGAGTGTGAGAGACGATCCGAAACAATCAACAACGCGTCGATCTCAAGAATTGGGCATTTCGAGAACCAGTTTGCTCCGCATTCTCCACAAGGATTTGAATGTACACGCCTACAAGATCCAATTGACGCAAGAGCTGAGTCGGGCCGACCATTTTTCGCGCCGAACGTTCTCAGATTGGCTCCTTGAACACCGCCAAATTGATGCCAATTTTTCATCAAAAATCATGTTCAGCGACGAAGCGCATTTCACTTTGAATGGGACGGTAAACAAGCAAAACTGCCGTATCTGGGCGAACGAAAGTCCCCTGAGTATCAAGAGCAGCCGATGCATCCTCAAAAAGTGACTGTGTGGTGTGCATTGTGGTCAAAAGGCATCATCGGACCTTACTTTTTTGAAAATGCGGCCGGGGACGCCGTTACCGTCAATTCTGAGCGATATCGCGTGATGATAGAGGACTATTTTTTGCCGCAACTTGAAGGAATGGATATGGACGATGTTTATTTCCAACAAGACGGTGCAACATGCCACACAACCAACGTCAATATCCATCGATTGCAGTCCTTCTTCGGTGATCGCGTGATTTCGCGCAGAGGAAATGTGCCATGGCCACCAAGATCGTGCGATTTGACTCCCTTGGACTTCTTTTTATGGGAATATTTGAAAAGCAACGTCTACGTCAATAAACCAGCCACCCTCCAAGAACTCAAAAACAACATCATTGGCGAGATAAATGCCATAGAACCGACCATGTTGCAAAATGTCATTGAAAATTTCGACCATCGCGTGGACGTCTGTAAATCCAGTCGTGGTGAACATTTGAGCGATATTATTTTTCATATATAAATGGTATAAATGAACCTTCAAAATAAAGTACCCAACTTGATTTGAATATCAATCTTTCTTGTTTTAATATGCGTTTACTTTCCGACGTCTGTTTTGGACAACCCCATATATTTGGTCAAGAAGGGCATAAGCCATTCATCACAAAATTGCACATCACCGGCACGTATAAAAGTTATTTGCGGTCTACGATAGCTATTTTAATGATATGTTCTGATAAATAAATGTCTTGAGATCATTATCTGGTGGTAATGATAACTTAAAAATAAAAAATAGTTTTCCCACGTAACAAAAGCATAAACCACACCTATAACGGCAGTAAGGTCATAAGCCACAAATCCATTTGTTTGTCTAAGTTACTCGCTCAAAGTCATAATCAGAACTGTAGAGCTACTGTCAGTCGCTTATCTTTCACACTGTCATCTGAACTAAATCCAAAACCTTCTTTGTTTTCAGCATCATTGAAACATAGATTGTTTTCACCATAGACTAATTTCCATTTGGCGTTCATATCGGGACTTAGGTGCCTTATGGCTTTGTTTGCGTAAAAATATGTGGATATCGTGGCTAAGGTACCTTATTGCCCCAAGCCTTTCAAATGTGGAAGCGCGTCATGACTTTTCACTTGAACAACGGGTGGAATACAGGTAACTCAAAATATTCTAATATAAACCAAACTAGCTTTCGATGTACATACCTGATAGAACCTCTCCAGCTTTGCGTATGGCAAGAACAACTTCACTTGCAACTTGAATTCATCTTCTGTAACATCATGTTCTGACAACACTTTGTTATAGTAATCATCAATGATTTCATGGAATGACTTTGCTCTAGATTCAGGGTCTACATGGAGAAATATTTCGCAGAGCAGATCATAAACAACCGGTTTTCTTTACCCCTTCCACTTCCACATGGTATATTTTCCCATAAGGTTTTTTACTCACTTCAAGCAGGTCAGAATCTAGTAGGTTCTGTATCTTTTCCACAAATTCAGCTTCGCCTAGCTTTTCCAGTTTGAGTTTCTTAGGGAGCTTACCCACGAACCCATCGTATTTAGTTTTATCGATAAACAAACTACTGAGAGTGAATTCACAGAGTTTGCAATGCTTGCCCACAATTGCTTCTGATATACTACTCGTCATGATTTTTCATACATCAAGTGATACAACAAAACACAGACTGTTCTAAAAGCAGATATTTCATTTATTTCGCCCACATTCGTGTGTTAGAACGATATATAAATCTCGCCATAGTTAAGGATAAATAGAAAACTTAATGCTTGAAAACTCAAAATCGTAGGGTAGTGTACGATTTTTTGATGCAGATTCCGTCAAGGCAACGTGGTATCAGTTCCTGAGCGCAGTATATGAATCCCAATAATTGACAGTTGTTCACCTTGATAAAACAGTATGTTAATACTTTTCGAGGTTTTTCATATCACTAAACATTTCATCAGGAAGTTCACTCTGTATTTAGTGGTTAGTGTGATGGAGGATGCAACGGCAAGCGCTGCTCACTTTGAACCCCCACGCCGCTGGCGGAAACCCAAGTCATTCATTTCCGTCGGTTTGTCGGTCTCCTAATTCTTGTTCAGTCTATAACGAATACCATTCAGATTCTCATGAAATTTCCACACAAGTTTACCACTAAGCTAAGGTCAAACATACTTTGTAGCTTATGAAATTCATTCAGTAGCGGTGGAGCTATGGATACAAACAAAAACGAATCGTTTGAATAATGATTCAATTATACAGGGTGTTTCAGTTTATTGTTGGATAACTTTAAGATTCGATAGAACTTTTAAAATTAATGCATAAAGTCTATATAAACATGGGTCGAAAAATGCGTGGCTTCCGAAATACTTTCAAAAATAGTTTTTTTTAAATATTTCGAACAATATTTGATGTATAAGAGTGAAAATTGGTATACAAGGGTTTTTTGGTACGACAAAACGAACCACGGGCATAGCTTTACTGTAGCCGCTAGAGGGCGCTCTCTACTGTACCTGTAGTGTATTGAAATGACCGAAATTTTTTTTCTTAGTGCAATTTTTTGCTTTTTGAATAAAACAGCTGATTCTTCGCACTTTTCAACATAAAAAAGCTCTCTTGTGAATTTTCGTTGTAGTTAGACGTTTTGAGATATTTCGATTTTTAAGGTTCGATGCAGTTTTAATTAGTTATGATAAAATAATGTTAAAAAGTCAGTATCTGGATAATTTTTAGAAGTAGGCTGTGCCTGCAAATCTTTTTGAAATTGAAAGCAGAATAAGGTTAAACGTCAATTAGTTGACAGTTAGTTTTGTTGTCTGTTGAAACCGGAAACGTTTTTTTGCAATTGTGAATGCACGAAATTTAGTTTCTTTTACCTGTTTTTTTTTTGTAAGTTTTATAAAAAAGCCATTTTTATTCTCCAATGAAGAGTTAGCGGATATTCATTTTGTGTATGGCTTTGTTAATTGAAACGCAGCAGAAGCAGCCAGAGAATACGCACGAAGATTTCCAAACAGACGACATCCAACTCGCTCAGTATTTGTAAAGAGTGCATCGCCAAATAATTGAAAATGGTTTTGGATATCTCCAAAGGGATTAAAACATAAATGTTCGTCAGCGCAGATTTACCCGTATGATTCCGCGTGAGTTTGATAGAGATCCGAACACAAGTGTTAGGAGAGTTTCTGGTGCCTTGGGAATTTCAGCAAGCCAGGTTCACAGTATTCTTAGAAATTACCATAAACGTCCTTACCATTTCCAACCTGTGCAAGGACTACAGCCAGGGGACGGAGAACGAAGAATCACATTTTGTCAGTGGATTCTTGGTAGAACTGATAATAATAGGGAGTTTTTAAGTAACGGTTTATGGACCGATGAGTCATGCTTCACTAGACGTGGAGTGGTAAATTTTCGTAATCAACATATTTGGTCGCATGAAAATCCGCATGCAGTTCGGGAAAGAAATTTACAGCATGAATTTAGTGTGAACGTGTGGATTGGTATCTACCGTAATCGACTATTTGTACCCTACCTTTTGCCTGCAAGGTTAAATGCTGCGACCTTCTTGGAATTTTTAAAGGCTGAACATGCAAATATGTGGGATGATGTTATGTTAGATTTAAGAAGATTGGCCTGGTTCCAACTTGATGGTTGTCCAGCTCATTATTCGAGAATAGTTAGAAACTCGCTGGATGAAAATTATCCAGTAAGATGGATCGGCCGTGGAGGACCAGTCGCCTGGCCTCCACGATCCCCGGACCTAAATCCATTAGATTTCTTTGTGTGGGGATTTCTAAAAGAAAATGTGTACCAGACTCCCGTAACCACAAGAGATATGCTAATAGACAGAATCAGGAATGCATGTGATGAAATAAGGCCTTATTTGAATAATGCTATACCACGTTCGATCATTCGTAGATGTGAATTGTGTATTGAACAACTGGGTTTACATTTCGAGCAACTACTTTAGATTTGGTATGTTTGTCCTAACTATCCAATAGCATTTTAGTTGTAGATAATTAATTTAATTTGTTAAAAATAATATTGGAAAATTAAACAGATTAATATTCTGTTTTTTGTGTTTATTTGGAGTTAGGAATTATTGCTGTGTTTAAAAATACAATCTAACCGATCATCTTAATTACTTGTAATGCCCAAATCGAAAATGTAAAACAAAATATTATTTTCCCATAAATAATTAAAAATGCATCGAACCTTAGAAATCGAAATATCTCAAAAACGGATAACTATAACGAAAACTCACAAGAGAGCTTTTTTACGTTGAAAAGTGCAAAGAATCAGTTTTTCATTCAAAAAGCAAAAAAATGCACTAAGAAAAAATTTTCTGTCATTTTAATACACTACAGGTACAGTAAAGAGCGCCCTCTAGCGGCTACACTAAAACTATGCCCATGGTTCGTTTTGTCGTACCAAATAACTCTTGCATACCAATTTGCACTGTTATACATCAAATATCGTTCGAAATATTTAAAAAACACTATTTTTGAAAGTAAATTTAAACACCCTGTATTTCGGAAGCCACGCATTTTTCGACCCATGTTTATATAAACCTTATGCATTAAATTTAAAAGTTCTATCGAATCTTAAAGTTACGCAACAATAAACTGAAACACCCTGTATATGCACAGCCGAGAAATTTCCGTTCAATCTCGAAAAAACTGGGTTGAATATTTGGAGGTTGAATCCATATAAAAAAGTCACCCGATTACACTTTTAGAGAGATTCGACATTGAAAATTCTATATAATGTATTAGGAGAATGATGTTCACGTTATTAGTATCTCGTGTGGTGTAGAAATCTACAAGACACCGTATCTTGATAGCTTATATTTTGTGTAAGACCACATTCAGGCCACAGTTTGGGTTATGTCATGTGTTGTTAAATCGTGGGCTAGGTATGTTGTCAGATTGATGCCAGTTTTATATACCTTACTTTACAGGAACTTTTTTGTTATATTTGGATGTACTTCCTACCCTAGAATTATTGCTACGATTTTCTGATTCATCCAGCTCTTTCCGGTTTTTTACTATACTATCACGTATGTCGATCACTTGCGCTAGGATATTCGTTTAATGCTGCTGAAAACTAGTTTTTACAACACCGAAATACTGCGAACAAAGACTTATTACACAGCTATATGGAAAAAATGAAATCAAGGTGAAATGATTTACAGTTGCCCCACCATCGATATCCGTGGGGTGGTACCTCCTTGAACGAAAGAAACTTCTAACTTCTCACAGAGTTAATATGCCCTTGCCATCACAAAGTGACAATTTGGTCCTCAGCTCAATAAACTCTACTATCAGCTACAATCCTTCTTTACCTGAACTATATCTAAACAAAGGTCTATCATAATTGCATACCCGAGTATGTTCACATTACGATAACAAACAAATAAAATGTTGGTATACTTGTGTTTATAATTGAAATCTCATGGATTGTGTTTAATAAGAGGAGATAAAAAGTGGATTTCAGTACCTTTCCTAATGCTCATGTATTTTTCCGTGTATTCCGCATATGAGATATATAAAGGAAAGATGCATATATGCATAATCTCAAATTAAAAATTTGATCAGCTATTGGTAGATAATAAGTTTATTATCATTATTACTATTAGCTACCAATAATAATAATAATAATAATAATGATAATAATAAAAGAAATGTTTATTCCCCCTGTATTTATGACCTATAATGTACCCAAAAGCTACTCTTATATTTAACACCTTGTAATATATACTTTTTGCCATGCCAAAGGATCCGATATCAGGTATTATGTGTTCTTTCGAATAACTCACGGTAAATAAGCTAAATAGTTCCATAATTTTTTCCACTGTAGTGAACAATATTCCCAATAAACACTAGCATCACAGACGATTTCGGATATGCTCTTCTAATATTCAAAGACCACACAAATCATTATTTGAATAATGATTAAAATTCTTGGCTGCTGAATTATATATTGACGAAGATTAAAAGACTGAGTTTGTACTGTGCAGCAAATGACTATACGAGTACATAATTATATAGAAAACTGAAACTACAGAATTCAAATTATATAAATACTTTTCAGAATTGACTATAATTGTTATACACATATGATGAATGTTAGTAAGATAACATCTTAAATTTTTTCATATTTATTTGCCAATTTATTAAACAACTTTGCCTTTTGTTGACTAAATGTCATTATTATTATTATTAATATAATAATATCATTTGAGGAATTTTAAGGAAAATCAGGACTCCCGAAGATATATATTTTAGTTTGATCCAGTAGAATGAGATGACCATCTCTTTGTTACATATGGATGTCAATATTTGAGGGGACGATATTTCAATCCATTTTGCGAAGAAAACATCATATGGACATATGTTCTAAGCGACTTTTGAGGTACAAGCTGGGGACGTTTTCAAAATAAGTTATCTGACACGCCACTGATCTTCCTCAGAACGGAAAAAGATGATTTCTGTATTCATTCTTTCGTCTGACGTACAGCTTCCATCTAAAAAAATAAAATTGGAGTCTCATCAATCACTGTCAAAACAGGCAGGTGAAATTCCATACGAGCGGTGACAAATAAAAAAAAATGTGGTACAACAATGACTTTTGACCCAGTGCATGTATACAGGGTGGCGCAACGAAAACGAAAGGGACGCATTTACTGGCAGTTTTTAAAAACGCTCAGACCCGTCGATTTTGTTTTCGAGAGGGACACAAGTTTGCCAAAAAATCACGTTAGCATGTGCAGCTCCTTAAGCGGGGTGACACCACCCCCAAAGTCTTAAATAGAAAGGGGGGGTCGACTGATACCTTATTTTAAAGGTCTTTCAATTCCCTTTATAATGATATAAAATAAATGTACTTCAGTTCAGCAGTTTTGAAGATTTATTGATTTAAAGCTTAAATAAAACTAATATATACATCATCATTAGTGGAGATCAATACATTTTGCAGCAAAAGTAATTTAAAAATGAAGAATGAACTGACTCGTTAGGCAAGTAAATGCTGAAAATGGCCACTATGACTCTTCGTGCAATAATAAAGATTTTGCTCAAAAAGTTGCCGCACATTTTGCAATGTTTGAGGAGTAATTTAATTTGAAGGCACCCATTCACAATTTTTGTCGCAGGTCTTCTAATGATGTTGGCTGAGTAGCATAGATTTTGCTTTTTAAATGACCCCACATAAAGAAATCCAAAGGTGATAAATCTAGCGATCTTGGTGGCCATTCAATGGCACCTCTTCTACCAATCCATCGATCTGGAAACGTTGATATAAATATTGTCGAACACGTAATGCGTAATGTGGTG